>LUCH01000777.1:2229-109928 GCA_013368495.1 Paragonimus heterotremus
TGTACAAGTTATGGTCAGCAATGTAATAAAACAACAGTCATGAGAAATAGGTTCAGTGACAATCACCTCAAGCTTATTTTTCTTATTGCAGCACTATCAATATACTCAATAAAATCTACACAATTGTCCCACAATGTGCATTTTAGCATTCCATTAAAAGTTTTGATAATTTTTCTTTGCGCGTAAATGGCCGTTTTCAACTCGTTTGGGCCTTGAATCATCATACCGGCGAATATTTTCTGCGATCATTATCTGCTTCAGCGCTGGATATTAAATACCTGTGACATGTGTGAGAATTCAAACCGTCTCTTCTGTGACGTAGCAATTTTAAATCAACTCGATCGGGCGCGCAATATGGTGCCGGGTGGTATGTGCCACTTGCTTAAAGAAGTCCGGCCGTTGCTCGAGCTGCGAAATCGCATTCGGAATTGAGTGAAGTTTGCTGGAGGTTTCTCCAGTAACAAGACGTACACCAGAAATTCAGGCTACAAGGTAGACTTTGTGGAATGAAGAGGAAGTAACGCTAACAACCAGTCTGCGCTTTTTGACATCAGCCAGGTTTCCAAAGTGGTCCGAGGAATCCACCTTAGTGACAGTCGTTTAAACGCCGGGCAGAATGAACGACCCTCTGTAACGTCGACTGAGGCCAAGGTCATGGAAGCACAACTTCTTACTGCAAGTGCTGATGTGCTTTTGACTGACAGCGATAAGCGCTCAGTTCTCCGGTCCGGGGGAATGACATGGTGGAGGGCGACGGTGATGATTTTGGCACCAGTGTCGACAAGAAAGTTGGTATGGAATGCCTGTTTCCTTAATAACTTAGGTGACCAGCTGGTGGGGTGCCAGTAGAACGCCTCGTCACTGAGCTACGCCTCGGAGACCTCGATCTAGAAGCTGTCTGTTATATGCCTTCAACATATTGATTTGTTTCGTTAACAGATCATTCCAGGCAAGCATTTTTTTACTGAAGTTTTTCAGCCCTGGTTTCTCTGTTTGAGGCGCAGTCGCCTCATTAAATTTGGGGTGGGGTAATTTCTCATGGTTTTGTCTCACATGTCCGTTTGATCTCGGGGGATACTTTCTCCAGCAAAGACTGTTAACATTTGGAAAATATTCAATAGCAGTTTGTCTAACCACAGTTGTATTAAAATATCACCCTCCGGTCTGCGGCCACCCAGGAGGTCACGTGTGTATCATACAAAGGAACAAAAGTATGCAACCAACATCACCCATACTTGCTTTATTCCTAAACTTTACAAACCAATGAGTCCCCTTGGGTCACCTCCAGCTTCTAGAAGAGCTCATATTTAGCTCATTCCAGCCGCATTTCCCTCTGCCGTGCCACGGTCATTTCTTCTCAAGTTCTCTTCTAACCAAAAACCACACGCAAATTTTCGGGGGTGCAAAACTGTAAACCACCCTCCAGTGCTTCGAGAAGTGAAGGCGGTCCACAAGCCATCAAGCCTGAGCATCCAGAAACGGAAGAAACGTCCCACAGAAACGCTCACACATGCTCAGGCGGTAAAGAAATGGCCGCAACCTTCCAAGAGAGTTCAGGAAACTTCGACGCCGTTTACACGCTCACCCTCGCTATTAGGACTGCCTTTTCATGCTCTTCCTCGCACTCTTCAGTCTTTTTTGCACCCAGTCAAATGAGGAGGTATCCCTCAGGTGCGTGCACACTAACTATCTGAGTCTTTTAAACAAACTACCTGAAATCAGATAGTTGGCCCACGACACTTGTCCTCATTTTATTGCTTTAAGGGAAATCTGGCTTTCCGCAGATGTCAGTGATAACCAACTGCATGTTCCCGGATACTCGCTGTACCGAACAAACTCCTCCTGTGGACACATGGGAGGCTGTGCTGTTTTTCTAAGCCAGAAGCTACCAATATCAATTGTCCTAGGGGACTTTACCTCCTCAGAGAAGTGTGACGGACGCCGGTTTAAACTTCAGTTCCGCAGTCGTGGCACGCTCCTTGTCGGTGTTATTTATCGATCGCCGTCGTGCAGCGCATCTGATGACGAGACCGTTCTTGCCGACCTAGACTATCTCTCGTCTACACAGCGTTTCTCCAATTTCCCCATTATGGATGACTTCAACGCACCCGAACTCAACTATGTAGCCGCTTCTCACGAGGACTCTGACCACGGATTCTCGAAACCCCTAGCAATATTGATCCGTGAAAAAGGCTGGACACTACATGCCGAGCTACTTGCACGGTATCGTCTAGGACAGACACCCATTTTGCTTGACCCTGTTATTATAAATGAAGCCCATCTGGTAGACAGAGTGGTCAGCAACTCACCGCTGGGACATAGTGACCACATGTTACTTGCTTTCGAATTTATCTGTTGCTAGCTACAAAATGCCGTAGCAGACCTCATTCAGAAATTTCCAGAAAGTTAACTTTGGCGCACTGGGGACATTGTTAAGTTCGATTAAACTCGTGTCTAATTCAGTGAGCAACAACTACCTTTCATTTGAAGATGCCATTCACGAAGCTGATCAGGCATTTGTTTCTCGTAAACTGTGGAAGTCCTTATCACGCTCACCACTTCCGCGGAACATATGTCGTCTTCTTGAATTGCGTCCTCGTCTATTCTGTGGGCAGAAACTAACTGGCAAGCCGGAGGAATTAGAAGTCTTTCGCTTTGTACGAAACGGATGCAAGTGGGAAATCCGTCAACATACCAAACAGGCACAGCGAAGAATCCTACCGATGGCTCGGAAGAATAAAAATGTTCTCCTCAAGTACATGCGTCGGCAGAGAAAAACGAAGCCCTCAGCGCTTTTTCTGCGGGGTGTCTAACGGCGAAACCTCCTCCAACCCTTAGGCGGTTGCTGAGGTTTTCGGAGATTACTATTCGGCAGCCTACAATGTGGTTCCGGAAATCAGGCATCCCATTTTTCCGAGGAGAACCGTCCAATACTCACTCCTAACAGCTGGATTCTCTTTACTCGGCGTTCAGGATCTCTTGCGCGAGATGAATCCTCATAGTGCAATAGGACCAGACGGGATCCATCCTGGGATCCCGAAAGAAGCTGCCGTTGGTTTGGCGGTGCCGCTCCGTAATCTGTTTAAACAGACACTTTGGACCAGCACTTTTCCGGAGGCATGGGAAGAGGCCACTTTCACACCCGCATTTAAGACGGGAGATCGTCAATCCTCTGCGAGTTATCGGCCGATCAGCCTCACCAGCATCCCATGCAAAGTGATGGAGCGCCTGTCAAAACGCGCCGACTTCAATCATTTCTTCTGTCGTGCGCAGTCGAGACTAGAGGGCGCGCACGGACTGAATTTGAATTGTATACCATCGTGCTGTTGTGTCTTTAGCACTGTTATCGTTTGTGTAGGTTGTGTGCATGACTTACTGGGCCTTTGACTCATGCTGGTTCTTGTTGTTCTCCTTTGCAGTACTGTTGCTGGAACCCCCTGCTCCGGAAGAACGCTGTTCCCCGGTGTCTCCACGTGGCCCCAAGGTTAGTCCACGACTAAAACGGACAACCAGAGTAGTGACTGTTGTCTTGTTTGTTCGCTGTTCGAGTGTGTTCCTTCTTTGAAGGTTCCTCTCCGCGTTTCAGCACGGAAACAGTCGACTGTGAATCTGTATCTGCTTTGCGCACTACACTTCTCGAATTATCTTTTCCCTCCTACTCAGCATGGCCTTCATCCCGGCTGGTCATGCATAACCAATGTGCTTATCTTCATGAATAGCTTGACAGACGCCGAGGACAATGGCCTTATCTGGGATGCCATTTTTTTCAAATTTGCTAAGGCATTTGATCGTGTCCCATACGGTACTCTTGCACATAAGCTAGAGACCTGTGAGATTCAAGGGGCGGTTTTTCGATGGATTACATCCTTTCTTGATAACAGAACTTTTAGGGTAAATATCGGATCAGACCTTTCTTCTCTTTCTCCGATCTCACGACAAGAAGCCCTATAAGTTTCCACCCCGGAACCTCCTTAGGCGACAGTTCTTCTCATATATAGTTATTAACCACTGGAACGACCTTCCATTGGAGGTTGTTAGCTGCTCTTCTAGGGACCGCTTCAAAGTGTTAGTAGATTCTCACTTACTCGAAAAGTCGTTAGATTAGTAATTTACTGTGCTTTGCTAGATTGGTACTTTACTGTGTTCTCGGTATTCCCTGTAACCCCTTAGAGCGGTGCTACACCCTGTTTACAATGACTGCCTTTTAGGTCAACAGAACACCGCTGACATCGAAACGCACAAACCGGCTGGGTCCGGGTGACTTGGGCCTCCAATCTAGAACCCGTGAACAAGTAGCTGAAATCGCTGAAATCGTAATATCAAGTTCCAATCACTTCAGGAACTTCCGTGACTGAAGCCTCGTGCTCACCGCTGGATCTTCTCTTTCACACTTCGGAACACAAGACACGTCCTCATTTCATTTCTGTTCAGGATCGTATTAGACGAGGTTTTGGTAGCAATCCACGGGCGGGTAACTTTAAATTTGATTTAAATTTTCTCGCTGTTATTGTCCACTCATTTTCTTGCTATACCGGTGCCCTGTGCACCAAAAATTACATCGGATTACTGTTATCTGCCACCGAATAACATACCTTATCATTACGTATTAAAACTTTTGGGTTGTATTATATCCGTTTCGATATCTGTTCTATATTGTGTATCACTTGTTTCTGTTGACAATGACGCGAGTCAGATGTAACAGGGCTGGGACTAAGCTGACTGAAGCAGCAAGCATTTGCAGCCGTTATGGATGCAAAACGTCAGTGCAAAATGGTATGCAGTGCCACCGGTGTCGGAGGTGGTGTCACTTCAGAGGTACTGGCCTCAACGAACACCAGCACAAAGAACTTTCTTCTTCTGCCTTAAATTCTATCTGCATGAGCCGCAGGTTCGACGAAAGTCAAGGCGCTGCTTTTCCGCTAAGTAGTAACGCGCGCGCCGAGAAAAGTGTAGCGACGCGGAAAACCTGCGGCTGTAAATGCGGAGATGTTCTTCCTAGCAATGTATGTCCTTCTGTTTCTCATATGGGGGATAGGATGGAGGAAGACTAGCGGACTCTGTCCGAAATGAAGCTAAAACTCCAGTCCCTAAATGAATACATAGCGCTTGCCCTCCCTGGTGTTGCGATCATCGAGAAGGCAGCTGCCTTGTCAACCGCACATACGAAAAAGACAGCGGCAAACATGAAAGAAAAAGCTATCAGAGAAAGGAGAGTTGTTTTATGGGGCCGCTTCCCCACCACATCTCCACCAACCGAACTAGCTAAGTCACTCTTAGCTTCTTCGTTTTCCCTGGACGTTACAAATCTCGTACTCGTGAGTGGGCTACGCGCCAAAACCACCAAAAGTCACTCGGCGTTTTGGTAACCTTGCCGCCCATGCTGAGTCCCGAGACAGTGGTTAAAAAAGACAGAGGCTTTGAAATCCGCCAGAGTCCAAATGAAGGGCGTTTCTTCCGACCGCTCTCGACAAGAGAGGGCGAAACGGGAGCAACGGACTAAAACGAAGTCACGAATGATGGCGGACTGGAAACTACAGCTGGAGACTAAAGTCGTGGTTTCTGATCCATAAGCATTCACGAGGGCCTATATGTCAGTGGTGGAAAGCGAGAACGCTATTTTCGTAATCGTTATCCCAACGGCAGACGCCCCAAACAAGGGCAAAATTGCTCAAGATACCGCACAAATGCCGTGTTCCGAGTCACCCGCGTCAAAAGCCACCAAGAGGCCCCACAGAAAATTCTTTCTTCCAAGAATTCGAAACGATAGGGGCCTGTTGGGGATGCCGACTGTAAATCAGAAAATATTTCATTGGCACACCCCACAAACCATTTCTATGAGTGGCTCCGTAAAACCGTGCACTCTGCCTCCCTTCAAACCCCACATCCGACAGAGGGAGAAACCAAATTCTCCGTTGTTGAGAACTCTCAAACAACACCCAAAAAAGCGGCATTTAGTAGGTGTACAGGGGTTGCAGGTTGCGACACCAAAATTGCTGATCAAGCGTCCTATAAGGACGTTGGCGCACGCACAGACAGTGACGTCACGCCCACAGCCTCAAAGGACGGCCACCGGTACCACTTGGCAGTACATGCTGAGCCCAACACCACCACCCGTCTCAGTTCTAAGCCTTCTTTCTCAAACTCTTCCTCGCACTCTCCTCTCTCTGTTCTTGAGAGGTCAAGTGAGGAAGTAACTCTTAAGTGCATGTGTACGAACTGTCTGAGTTTGTTTAATAAGTTACCGGAAAGCAGACAGTTAACTCATGACACACAACCCCACATTTTTGCTTTCACGGAGACCTAGCTCACGGGTGACATCAGTGACAGTGAACTTAGCGTCCCTGGGTATTCCGTTCACCCAGCTGACTCCGCCCGAGGGAGAGTAAGGGGTTCTGCGATTTTTCTCCACCAGAATCTCCCAACACCTACGGTTATCGGTGGATTTCATTCCTCTGATAAATGTGATCCTCTGTGGCTTCGGTTGGCTTCGCGTGACCGAGACTCACTCTTGGTGGGGGTTATCCATCGTTCTCCCTCATCTGACGTCTCTGATGGCGACACTCTTCTTTTGAACCCAGACAACTTCCTAGGTCAAAAAACTTTACTCATCTGCTTATAATGGGCGACTTTAGTGCACCGAAAATAAACTGGGCATCAGTCTTCCACTAGGAATGTGAAAGCGGATTATAGACCACCTTATCGACGCTGATACGACGGAGAGCGAGGACACAGCATGTTGACGCCCCGACGCGGCACCGTTTAGGTCAGACTCCCTCTCTGCTCAATCTAGCCATTACTAATGACAGCCATCTTGTAGACAGAATGATCATCAAACCACCACTTGGACACAGTGACCACTCTCTGCTCATCTTTGATCTTATCTGTTACTGGTTACAACAATCAGTAAAAAGTCCACAGTCCGAAACTTTAATCAGGCTGATTTTGACGGCCTGAGGAGCCATCTAGTTTCATCACTTCTTGATTATGACTCCGCGGACCACAACTACCGTGCACTTCAAAGAGCAATTGAGAGGGCAGACGATTTATTTGCGCCGCGCAAACTGTGCACTTTCTCTTATCGGCCGCCACTTTCGCGCAGAATAAGTCGTCTCCTCGATGACCGTTCCCATTTATTTGCAAAGCATAAGATTACGGGGAACTTAGAGGACCTACGCACGTTCCACATCGTTAGAAATAGGTGTAGGCGGGCAATCCATGAGCACACCAAAAGCATACAAGAAAAGGTCCTCATCAAAGCTCGCGGGAACAGAAACTTTTTATTCAAGCATATGCGACGACTGAGAAAAAATAAATCCCCAGCTCTTCCTCTGCGACTGCCCGACGGGGAGACCTCATCTGACTCCTTAGTTGTCGCCGTGTTGTTTGGAAAATACTACACGGTAGTCTACGACGTCGCACAGCCGGAATGGCACCCTATCCTTCAGCAGCAGAATTTCCGGCAACCACTCGTAACCGCCGAGTTTTCCTTGCTGGATTTTGTGGACCTCTTACTTAAGGCGAATTTATATGGTGCAATGGGACCTGATAAGATCCATTCCAGAATTCTCAATGAAGCAGCAGCCAGTCTGGCGGAACCCTTCTCAAGCTGTTTATACAGACACTCCAGACTGGCATTCTTTCCAGTGCACGGAAAGAAGCGACGGTCACGCCCATATTTAGAACGGATGACCGGCACTCACCAGCCACCTATCGGCCAATCAGCCTCACTAGTAATCCGTGCAAGATAATGGAACGCCTATTAAAGCGCGCCATCCTTAACCACCTCTTATCGAACCATCTTTTTTCCTCTACCCAGCATGGCCGCCTTCCTAATTGGTCATGCATAACTATTATGCTTGTTTTCATGGACAGTCTGACGGAGGCCAGAGACAATGGCCTCATCTCAGATGCCATCTTCCTCGACTGTGCTGAGGCTTTCGACCGCGTCCCACACGGTCCCTTGAAACACAAACTGGAAGCCTATGGTATTCGAAGAGAGGTTCTTCGCTGGACTGTCTCTTTGCGCAATAATAGGACGTTTAGAGTTAAAACCGGATCAGACCTTTCATCTTCTCCTCACATTTCTAAGGGAGTTCCTTAAGGGTCAGTGCCAGGCTCCGTGTTATTTCTGATTTACATCAATAACCTTCAAGATAGTATTTCCAGCAACGCCCTCCTATACGCCGTTGACCTAAAAATCTGGAATGCCACTGATCACAGTGCATTACGGGTTCATCTTGACGCGATACGGCGTTGGTTGGTCGATGGAAGTATCCCACTAAATGACAATAAATACGCACATATGTCAGTCGGTGGCGACTCCAGCAACGCCTTTGTGATTCATAGTGCACTCGACACAGCAGATATAATAAAAATCGATCTGAAGAAAGATCTGGGCATCTGGTTGTCGTCTAACCTATCTTTTGACCATCACCACGAGATGGAGGGGAAAAATGGGTTTGCCTTTCTTAGGATGATTAAGCACACTTTCCGCCGTACAGACAAGAAAGCGTTCCAAACGCTGTCCGGGGTTTAGATAAGACCGCTCCTAAAGCATGCTAATCAGAACGAGTATACCGGCCTGAAGAAAGACATACTAGCTATTGAGCGAGTCCAGCGCGTGGCTACCAAACTAGTCACAAACCTCAGTAGTGTCGCGTACGAGTCTCGACTTGAAATTCTTGACCTATACCCACTTGAATTTTGACGGCTCTATGGTGATTTATTTTCACACACTTTCTCTTTAGAGTAGGCCTCGTTGATCAGTTCTTCACCGCAGCAAATGATGACGGCTGGCGAGGACATAACAGAAAGTTTTTGAAGCTTCGTCTTCGGACCTTTCTTAGGCAGCAGTTTTTTCCCACAGGGTTGTTAGCTTCTGGGACAGTCTCTCTGTTGAGATCGTCAGTAGCGCTTCTAGCGATCGCTCTAAAGCATTACTTGACTCTCATTTTCCAAAAATCCTTTTTGTGATATTTACTGTAGTTCCCAAGAACGGTGCTGCACACTTTTTCCAATGAATGTCTTCCGGATCAGTAGACTCCCACTTGATACAACAAGAAAAACTGACTGGATCCGAGACCCTTGAGCCTCTGCCTCGAACCCGTGTATCAATCACTGAAACGTTGAATGATATAAATTTGAAGGTCAAGTAGAACGTGTTTTTTCGAACTAGCTTATGAACTATCGTTGTGAGCATTCAGACACAAAATGACAGAAACTGTAATGAAACCGAGACTTCCATCGCTCCCTAGTGCCGGATTACAGCAACATTTACAAAATGGGAGAATTGATATTCGTCGATTGGAGGCAGCTCGAACAAACCGACAAATTCAGCTTAAAAACTGGGACGAATATGATCGAAGAATGGAGATGATCAGAAACGATAATCACTCATCGAAAATTCAGAAATCACAGAGGGGTGTTAAATTCAGAACGGACTACATGCTCTTGGATGCAGCGCTTCGTGATGATGTTGATGAAGGTATGTTTTCCTCAATTCATTTGCTATAGTATCATCTAGACCTAACTATTTGTGGCCAATGCAGCCATTTGTAAGTCAGTTCAGGCTGACTCGGACCGTGAAAAATTCACAGTTGGGACAGGCATATCCTTAGGACACTTGGGATACTTGTATAATTGTCTTGTGATACATATTTGTATCAAATGGTCTACAATAAGGTTTATTGGATATTCAACAGGTTTCTCTAAATATGACTTAATACACGAAGAACTAAGTCGCTTCCAGTAGGTAAAAGTTGATGAAATGCGACAGAAGGAAAAGGTCGTCAGGAATTGAACCTGATTATTCGTCAACCGGAATGCACAAATGATCTCACAGAACACTGAAAACGCCAGCGATACAGAGGAGTAGCTAAAGAGGCCAGAGACTATTCGTCAACGACTTGATAAACTATAAATATATGGTTTCCCGATCTTTGTCACACGATCAGGTGACACAGAAGGAAGATAAACAGCTTTCCTTGCGTAAAATTTTTAATACTTTAGGTACAGTATTAAACTATGATTTCTTAAACTATTCCACACAACACACCAGTGGCAGGCTAGTGGATTTCACAGGTGGTTACCATAGCTAATATATGTTGGCTATGCTTGGGCAAATATTGGAATAGATCCTACTGCGACCCTACTTAAGCCATGATGGACTTGTTGCTGGTCAGTGATTGGTCCGACAGACCCCACCGGGAAAAAAATGGCTAACCAAAAAATTATCCTGCTATTTGGTTTACGCTTCATCCACAACTTTGGCGAGATTCTTTACTTATCTTTCAGTCTCAGTGACTCAGAATGTCCGCTGCCACCTCATAACATCTGGAATATATTTTGAAAAAAAAGAAGAATACATACCGTGCAATCAGAAGAGAAAATAGGCCGTTTATTGATCATAGCATTCCAATAGGTCAGTGCGTTGTTCACACAGTGTTTTGTGAACCCCTGTACAAAATTGCAGTCCATTTCTCTGATGGTGTAACTTTTGTTGATTATCAGAGTGCCATTTTATCGAACGCCAGAAAACCCCACTGCGATTGCCAAAATAAGAAAGTTGACGTGTGCAGTAGTATTTCATTTCAGCCGCTCTAAAAAGTTTAATCCGTTCATGGGTAAACGGCTTCAAAGTCTAATAAAACCTACTTTTCACCTAAGGTTCTAACTTTACCCTATCTATCCAGGAATCAAGTTATAAACAACCAGACAGTCATTTAGGATCTAATCAGCCACCTTTCAAGTGCCTTTGAAAGTAGAAACGAACAGCTTGAGAGACTTCTAAGGAGAAGGTAATATTTACCCATGCACCGTTTTTTGGCTGTTAACCCATATTGGATAATTCTATATTATTACAGTTCACCCAACTTAGTTAACTGGGGTATGATGTTCCTGTGAAAATCTTTCACAACATTTCTTAAGTGTTTAGGGAAGAGATTAGAGGAATATTAATTTTAAATATGGGGAAAGATATTCAAATGTTATTTGTAATCTTCGTGGTGCATTCCACTAGTTCGTTGTGATTCACTCCGAGCAAGTTATCTGAAACCTACGCAAGGGTATTTTGATATTTCTGTCTGAGACAAAAAATGTAAAGTTTAATGTTTAGATAGCAGAAACCTCAAGGGTGTAGTGGAAGAGATGTGTGAACTTCAATAATTCTCGATACAAAAATAACGAGTGAAGACAAGGACTGGATTCATCGAAGGTTAACAATGTTCGTGATGCGTTCAATGACGCTGGGAAGTATTCGGATTGTTCCAAGAGTAGCTGAGGATGCGAAGTAACCCAGCTGAAAATTAATCCAACAAATAGGATGTTTTAAACTGGATGGCAACCACCAGCGTCGTAGGAAGAACCAACAAACACGTGTAGTAGAGTTTATTGGAAAAAGTTGTTGTGTTTTTGATTTTACTCAAGTCAAACAAAAATGTACAATGTGGTCTGATGCAGCAGTTACGCAATGTCAGCAAAATGAAGTAAAAACAATTAAAACTCGACACGCATCTCGTCGGACTACATGAAATCGTGATCTGCAACATGTGTTGCAAGATCTGATTTGTCACAACTGACAGTATTCAACCCATTAGAAACGTCGCACACCCGTGCATACACTCCTACGCCTTTTATATTTCAGACAACAATAATATATCTGCACGGTTTTCAGGAGACCATGTTAATGCTCGTCGGTGGCGTTGGTGGATTCCTACGTGAACTGATCAATAATTCCTGCTCGGGCGGTCGATCGGCTGGATCATTTGGTGGATTCCATATGACACAGTTGGTTAGGTAGGTAACTAGGTCCAAATGTGAAATCTCTGAGCTCCCGGCATGGCTCCGTAGCTCAGCTGGTAGAGCGCTTGCCGCGTTTGGGTATGCTGTTTCTGTCGCTCGTTGGAATTCAACCGAAGTTCAATGTTTTTGCAAATAGACCTTTTTTAAATCAACTCCTTTTTAATCATTGTTTAGCGGCCGGCCCTCACAAACCCAAATGGACTTATTCGGATTCAGGACTGCAGTTGTAAAGCTAGTTTTGAGAACAATGCTGAAAGTGATCACTTAAAACATTCACCATTATTTACTTTGGGTACACTATGGATGTTAATGAAACGAAAATTTTGTGGGATTCCTCTTTACTCATAAAATACTACGGGCGACTCTACATGCTGGTAATAGTCGCATATTCTGCGCATAATAGGACTGGTTAGGTGTAAACAGCAAACACGGAAAGGCGGTGAGCACCATGGTCTGAACGAAACATTTTTGTCCCTTCTTTTACCTCAAATATAAGCTGATGTTTCTTTGGTAATGAAACTGGTATGCATATTACATAGGTTATTCACAGTGTACACAGAATACGGCTATACATCTTATAGAACTGCCAAATATGTGTCTATCGGGACATTTAAAATCAAACTGCTGTTTTACAAATTATGGTTTTCCATCAAACCCTTGGAGATAAATTAATATTATGTGGTTCGGTCGCGACAAATGAAAAAATCACATCATTTTTCAAATAATACGAAACGACGATGTAAACGCACATTGAAATGTAATGAAACCCAGTTTGTAGCGTATAGGTAATAGATATAGTCTATACGCTCCAAATTGAAGTCCACGCATTTATGAGTGAACTCGTACGTATGGAACAATTTTCTATTCGTGAGAACCCTGACCCCCTAAATGAAGTCAACAACTTCAGATGGGAACGTTTTAATATGAAGGTTATAAATAGACGGAAGTTTATGAACTGCGTCGTTTTGTGCAAAGTGTGTTTTGTCTATGCTTGATGTTTGATCCCATTTTTTCCTATGCTCACCTGACAGTCAAACTGGTGATGGATTTTTAAGAAATAGGGGGTATATAACGATAAGACGTTATTGATATTATCATAACATCAACAAATGCGCCACAGAAATGCCAATTCACACATGTTATTCAAGCACGGCTGAAAAACTTTAATTAATAAACAAATACACGACTAAGAGCTCGGGTGACACCAGCCGGAGCAATTGTTCTTTCAATGTCAATTTACTTCCGTATCTTTGTAAAAGACGTCGATAGACAGCTCATGTAGAGCCTCTTTTATTAAAAAAAATAAGGTAAAACTTTACAGGGCGAAAAGAAAAAAGGGGTTTAAAACCTACTTTTGTAAAGCTTACTAAGGTACAGTGGCATCTTGAATACTGGTTTACGGGAAGCAGTAACTACATTTTTCAGCAGGATCGCTTAGTAGAATGGGGGAATTTCTAAAAAGTACTCAGGTTTTAACATTATACAACATTTTATATGACTCGTCCGCTCTTCTGGACTTACGCATTTGAAACACTTCTTCGTCGGACATGTGAAGGAGAAATATTTCAGGAGTCTGCAATATGTTAAAGTATGAACGGTAAGAATTTCTGTGCGAGTTTTCTATGTAACGTCTCAACCACCTATCACGCTTTTGCCGCATGTCACTACATACGCTCTAATGGAATTATGCCCTGGTTAAAATTAAAGTGAGTAACTGAGTGAGTGTACTCAAGAAACATCCAGAGATTAACCCCATACATAATGTGAAATTTGTTCACATCCATGAATTACAGGGAAGGTTTCGTCACATCCACCATAGCAAACACTTTCGACTGCCTTTTTAATGAAATGATGAACTCAAGTTATCCAGACTTACCCTGACAGAAATTACCACTGCTTATAAACAGTGTTGTAAAAACGTTGCCATAGTTTGTACCAAAAGATGGGTATGCACATTTTTTGTTGATTATAAATAAAACTATTATGATCTTTAATCGAAATCATTCAGGTCAGCGTAAAGTGTGCTTACATCTTGGAAGTTTCAGATTTTTAGACTACACACATGCAGCTGGGTGCAACTAGGTCGTTTAATTAGTTAACGGAAGCTTAGAGTATATATTCTTGATCAGTTTGTGCAGTACGTTTAATGCAGCAACGCGTTAAACCTGTGAGTAAAGGCTTAAGGACAAAAGGATTTTGTCTACCATGTTTTTCCGTCACCCAAATCCTAGGTGGATACTTAGTGAAGAAAAGCTTAAATGAAATAGCTGTAAACTCACCTGGTTGTTCAAATGGAAAACTGACGTTCCAAATTGCAGAATTCTAAGAAACCCAGCGTGATTCAAAGAATACGCTTGAATCTTTCTAGGTTCCGGTGAATGACATAAATTTATCTGAAGCTCGTGGGATTAAATGGTTTTTTTGCATTAGGGGTTAACAACCATGCACAAACTTTAGCCACATGTTTCAGGACAATATCTTAGAAATCACATTAGAGTCAAATCATGTTACGGTCAAATCTGGGATATATTCCAATGACATGACGGAAAGTTTATGCTGAGTATAAATGTAAGTGTGAAGTGGGTGAACGGTTTGTCCAGCTGACTTGTTTGTGGTTCTACCCGAACTATTCATTTCAGGTAGATTTTCTTGTCTCAATTCATAAAGGTGCAACGCGGACTTTGCATAGTTCATTATTATGCTATGCACGTCATTTCCATTTCCTTAACGTATAAACATATGCCAACATAGTAAATTTTATAGGTTAATTTTAATACATGTGCTTTGTTTAATAAGTATTCCTGGTTTGGCCAGTTAAGTTAACCAGTAACTTTCAAAAGAATATAACATTACTGATATATTAACGGATAGAATTTAGAGGCTGTTGTTATGTACATGACGAAGAAAATAAAACGCTCATCCCAGTGTCGTTAACATACTTCGTTATGTATCTGGAATATTTCCCACAACTGTAGATGTGTGAAATTGCAGAATTAGGTCTAGATCAGTACTTTTTAATGCCATTCACTGAGTGTTACGGTCTAATCCAGTTTTGTTGGATTGTGGTATTTATAAGTTTTAGTTTTTCTAGAGGCCAATTCAATGATCTCTGATACAATTAACTATTTCCGAGGATGAGATTTAAATTAATAAGGGTTAACTTGGTAAGCGATAGGTTACCGGCTAGCTTGAGAATCTTCCTGTATCCTAGGTTAAATATACGGATACAATAAGGGCAGCCATCATCATAACAATGACGAATTATGTCCTAATATATTATAAATTCAAATGGATGAGTTGACGAAATCAAAAGAAACAGATAATCTGTGGGAAACGATTGTGAACATGCAAACAGACAAACAAGTAGTTGCATACAAGCCATATTCGTTAGGTGCATACGCACCGAGTTTCCGTGTAAATGGTTGTAATTTTTGTTTTTACTGAGGTGGTTACTGTGGTCGTTCAGACAGCGACGGAATTTTAAGGCAAAAATCTTGGCAATCAGGGGAGTTGCCTTTTACTGCTGAAGTTCAAGTTAATGATCGCGAATGTACAGGGCATTTGTTATGTTGAGCAATTTACAGTTTAAAGCATTAGAGTTCTTCAAGAAGTGACATATGACGATCACGTCGTTTTGATTTCGTTTTTTGTAAGAAGCCCAATTTCTCATGGTGCTTGAGGCTACAGTAATTTTTGCGTAATTCCCCCAAATGTACATTAGGGCAACTTAATTCTCCTAATGGTTGCATGTTGCACGCTTGAACGTTCATTTTGACGGTGGTTCCGTCAAAAATTCGCGGTAACGCTTCAATAAAATTCTGGAAAATGTGACAGAAAAATCAAGTTAGACCATTTAGATCTCAATTTGAGTGTCTGAAAATTGTTGTACGTTTTCTTTCAAAGTTACAGATATGGTCCAGTTTTGTCACCAGTTACCTCCTCTCATCGTATTATTATGTTGATTCACAAACAAACAATGGGGATACCTCTCCAACTACTTTCCAAAAATAGGAATTTGCCCTCCAGACCACCAATGAGCAGGTGAATTACTACTGTCATTTCTGAGTACTTGTCCGTATTAAGTTAGGCTTGTTCTATGCTTAACAGAAAAGCCGTACGTTACTATATTTTGGAGGTATTTGTATGCAGGATTCAGTAGCGGTTCCCAGTAGATTGTAAGTGCCTAGAACGGTAAAAAGCGATAGGACAAGTATAACACTGTACACCGCGATAACTTTGAGTTTCATATGTGGATGTACGTCGCTAACTTGAACCCTGCACGACAGTTATTGTAATTAGTTATGCAACAACAGTCAAACACATCCACGATTCCCTACTGTGCACAATTATCAGAAAGATATTGTGACATACTCTTCCACACGTATTGTGAAATTCAAGAAATTCGTTTCTGCTTCCATCCTGAGATCAGCTACTTTAATACATTCATCGACAGAAGGTGCGTGGTCGGTCACATGCGAATGTTTTTGAGGAACACATTTTATTTATCCGTAATCCAGCGACTGGATTACAGAAGACTAGATAAATAGTCACCAAGTTTTTAGTAAAGTGACCGTTGATCGAAAAGATTAGGATAAGATATTTCCCGTACACTGGTTTGACCGTGTAATGCTTCTTAGACTTCGAAAGCTGATTTGCACTAAGGGGACGCATAACCAGTGATGGAAGTGCAAATATGCCTTTACATTTCATGTTTGCCAGGCGACTTAATTAACTTGGGCGATCGTTAATCACTTTTCAATAAGTATCCGAGGAAGCTTGCTCCGTAAATCTTTCTTGGATAGTTGTAATCCGGTAGTAGTAACTACCGATAAGTACAGTAAAATTGAAACCTCACATTTGCAGTGCTTCCAGTGAACATAATGGAGTAATACGAGAATAGAACGTCCGAAGTTATTAGGTTGTAAACAATCAATCAAACCTCGATCCTCAAAGGAGATATCTTGTCGTTGGTGAAGAAACTAAGGGACGGTCGGTGGAAGCAAAAGCTCAGTGTTATACTCACATTATGAGCTAGTAGATAACTTGACTGCGTAATATTTTTTCGAAATTTCCCCCATAATGTTTTGGATTTTGATTTGTACGGAATATCATCAGAAAAGTTTGAAAGCATCCACTATATTGGCTTTGACCATTCCACCGAGTACGTGTAATCTCAGATTGTTAGGTCTTTTTAGACGGTTGGTTTCCTAAGACATGTTCCTCAAGAGGTTAAGATTAATTTACTAAAAAATCTTAATCATACACAGCCCACGCAAATTGTACAACAATATAACAACAGTAGGAATCCACATTTAAAGCTAAGACATATTTTATCAGATTACATTTTAAGGCAGTATCTGAGGATTTTGGAGGGATATTTTTGTATTCATAACATGATACGCACTGAAATTGTGAATAGGTTATTATCATCTATTGAACAGAACGTCATAAAATTCGTATTGAGGCTACTAAATACAGCATTCGGACAAATATGCTGTAAAACCGGACATACCGAAGGCAAGGTTCACAGCAGGGAATCTTAGGGATGCCACAAGATCTTTAGTTTCCACCTGCGAATGAGCAGGTTACTTTGTTTCCAGGTCTGAAGTGACACATACTTAAAACTCTCTAACGTTTTGTGATCAAACGCAAAAGACACAGCAACATAGGGTGTTTGTCTTGCCTAAAATTGTGAACCCATTATGTTAACGTTCTATAAAGTAAGTTTTAGACGTTGTTACAATAAAATCGTTTATACGCAGTGAAACATTTAACAAATACCCAATAAAACTTACGGTTGCCTAATTCGTCTTTTCACGCTAGCTTCGTATGCTACTCATTTACACCACATCATCGACTTTTGATGAAAACAAAAATATTGTCAGCTGTGACACACTATGCTGTCCTATTCATAGTATAAATCGATGAATAACACTTACTGCGGTGGCCAAATAGTAAGTTTACATTCTACAGTAATATTTAGTACATTTAACAGTAATTGCAAGCACTAAAGAATAGTGATTATCAGACGTCAGTGAACTCAGACAACGGCGTAGCGCATATTGTTGTAAGTGGAGAATTTACCACAGTAGCTCGATTCACACTTGCCACATAAAACAAAATATTTCGAAAACCATGATTCACAAAGTTTTGTTAAATATTTCGTGCATATTTGTTATTAACTGAGGGCTAGGATTCTCATTAAATGGCTTAATTGACAACATTTCCAATATTTTCGAGCTTACTGGTTTACTAGTGGCATATATGGGTTCTGAAAGTTCGGAGTCATAAACAACAAACCTCTGATCATTTGTGTGCAGAATTCCAGAGATTACAGTCCACTGTCACGTCAGTACAGCGTGTAACACTCAGGATAGTTTCGCAATTTTGTTGCTAAAAAATATTACGAAAAATATTACAGTATTATTTGTGGAAGGTTTGCCAAATCTCAATGGCACGGAAAGGTTTGAAACGACCAAGTCTGAAAGGACTTGTCTGGAAAGGCAGTTGGGTAGCTAATAAGCTGAGGTTAAATTGTGTGTTGCAGATTTTATGCATTTGTATAAATACGTCAACAAGAATAAAGTCATGCAGCAGTCACCTTGAGGAAACGCTGCACCCGTATCATTAATGAGCTTATGTTTTGGTTCATCAAGTTATTTTTGTCAAAATCTCAAGCAATTTAAGGAGATGATCTAATTAACTGTGCAGCAAGTATTCAATAATGAAGTGAAGACGTTTGTATTATGGGGAAATGTCACCTTACAATCTCACACTTACCTTATGATATCGCATTTTGCCCAGTTAGGAAAGATTGTTCGTTTTTAAACGTGAAGACTTTATAAACTTCAATATTTGTGTTTTGTTTCCTATTGTGTGCCACTATTTTTTTTTTAAAGTTTGTTGATGATGTCAGGAGTACACGTGTGATTAACTATTCAGGAAAAAGAAAGATGTTAAGTTTGGATATATTTATCTCCTTTTCCATAAAAATTCAACACAGATTTCAACGAAGCATGGGAGGACATGAATGAACAACGGGTCAACGTATTTAGTATTATGACAATGAGTTACGTAATCAAGTGATACGGCAAACCAGAGATAGTGGACTTCAAAAAAAATTAACTGACTTGCTTATTTTTTAAAGACACTGACAGGGCTACTGACTGTCTCAAGACTGACTGTCTCAGACACATTGCTTCATGGATACACTGTGCGCGACTGATATTAAAGTATTTAGCAAAATAAAGAACAGCACAGCTAAGGAAATCAAATTGCATGCTTCTACCAAAGATTCTACAAAAGGTAACGCTGTTGTTTTGTGAAATTCATTTTTTTATAAATAGCTGTTTTTGCTCTTCTACGCTGGCGAGGTAATTAGTGGTTGTATGTAAGTGAAAAGAATGGAATTAAGAACACTCATTATGTTTATCCTTCTTCCTTGCTGGTAACCCAGGATTTTCCCGTTTGAGATTTGTTCATATCGTTACTTGTCTGCCACTATCTAACACAGAGATGGACAACGGTTTTTTCATCAGTGGAACCAAAAACTAATGTCACTGACACTCTACGTTGAGTGTTTACTCGTTTGAATACTCTGTCAAAGCCAAGTTGGATAGTTGCTTGAAGTGTATTAAGATATGAAAATATATCGCGTAAAAACGATATGACAACAATATATTTTTTTTAAATGTTGTGGTGTGTCATAGATCAGCCTCGAACAAATACAGATATGGTGCGTTTTGTGTAGATCGATGAGAAAAAGACTTTTATTTCGACTCGATGAATCAGTACATTCTCCATAAGAGCTTGTTCTTACTGTTGATTGCTGACAATTGTGAGAGTAGACAACGGAGTATTTTGAGTAATTAGACAACAGAGTATTTTGCGTAATTAGACAGTCAGTACAATTAGTTCATCTGCTATTTATCGATGTAACACTTCAAACTGGTTTGTGTGCGTCGAATAAACGACAGTTACGTTGTGATGGATATACTGATCTATAAGTGTTGAAGGCAAAAAAACTATTAATGACAACGAGAGCACCTGTTTGATATCAAAAGGCTCACAGGTGAAAACTTTAGCTCTAGCAATGAAACCTAAAGTGTGAAATCAGAAAGTAGATCGCAAGATGATTCGGTAGCATTTTTTAAAATTTTCTTCAGCCATAAAACACGTATACCGGTATGAATTTTAGGTCGAACAGTTTAAACTGAAAACAAACGTCATTGAAATAAATGCTTGGATTGTCTTTACAAATACTAATACTAATGAGCAGACGCTATCAATATTGTTGGTTTTCATAAATATGGTCCTCTTCGCGATCAGTACAACGGTTCGTTGTCAGCTGCAAATGATTCTTATCCTTTTGCATCTTCGATGGTGTAAAACTGCTTGAATCCTTTGGTTACTGCCTACCGGAAGACAACCTTCCCTCAGTTAACTTAGAATTTAGCTACAATGGGTTGTCACTCCGAAGTGGGTCTACATTTCATTACAAAAATGCACGGTTTAATTTGAAAGTCACAGTAATGATATTTATTCTAGTAAGTATTGCACAAAATACTGTTGTGCAGATACAACTGACTGCTTTGCAAGCCAATAAATATATAGGGTGAAACTCTGCCAAACGCGCGATGCAAGGTTGTGTTATCCAGTTCCACCAGCATGTCTATGCAGTGGAAAAATTATTTCATGGATACAGTGTGCTAGTTATAAAATAATAGGCATAATGATTGCATCATCTTTCGCCACAAACTGAAACCAACAGTTAATTGTTAACGCGAGAATCCCAGTAAATACGTAACTTGACGTACAGTTTGGTTAAGTGAAGTAAAAATTCAGAGAAAAAGTGCAGTTTTGGGGGATAAAGCAAAAAATGTAGTAACATATTGTGGTGGATTGTCGGGCCGGTGGTACGAGTATTCCAACACTCGGCGGAATACCTCAACGCAGGGGAGATACGTCTAAAAACCCACAACGAGCAGATTGGGGATAGCGTGGGCGATCGGATGAGTCATCGCTCGAGTGGATCGAACCAACGGTCAAGACGTAGCAGGCAAATGGCATGGACGACCAGATCGGAGGCGCGATTATTCCAACACTCGCAGGAATACCTCTGCACGCTCAAGGAGTACCGTCAAAGTCTACAGAGAATAGATGGCGGACAACACGTGCGACCGGATGAGCCATTGTTCAATGGAGTCGGATCAACAAACGAAGAATGGCAGGTGGAAACTCCCGGGCAGAAGTGCACACGACGTGTGAGTATAAACCGGAGGGTGTTGTGGACTGAGATTCTGATTCATAAACGCGAGCGCGTGTGTAGCATGCTAACTAGCGTGATCGACAGTACAGATTGTGTTTTATTGGACGACTTTTCAGTACAATATTGACATTATATGGTTAACCTTCATATTCATTGCCTTTTGCAAATGATCAGTTAAATTAAATGGTTCGCATTATGAGGACATTGAAATTTTATCAAAACCTCTTGATAAACTGAAAACTGCGTTAATAAAACTGAAAGTGATCGACGATAGCGCTTTTTATCGACTGGTTATCAAAAACTAGCAACAAACCGTATATACATATACTCAAACGAGTATAAAAAAAGAGGAAGAAAAACAGGTTGGTGTGATACCTTATATCTCTTTGTTCAATATGGGTCGGACGGCTGACGGAGCCGAAAGCTTGCATGAACCAGGGCTGAAAGATGTTATACTGAACAACCACGCTGTGGACTCATCTTAGCAACAGAAATGTTCCCACAATTACCCATGTCTGTCTACTGTCAGTTAAGTTTGAATTATATGTACGTCACAGACTACGCTGGACCTAAATATATGGCGCGAAAGTGCCTTCCGTTCTGTTTCACTTGACGGTTTCTCCTACTCCATCAAGCCAGATTTCTCTTTATGGAGTCGGCTATAGTTGCTCGGTGTCGCAGGGTCAATAAGAAAAGCAAACTTCTATCAACCTCTGTCCTTACGCTGATATGTTCAGGTATACGAAAAGGAAACAAGTACTTCACATCGTAATAACTGTCGGTAACTTATTATATTAGCTAGGCTGACCAACATCTACTTACTAGTAACCCTTTACATAGTGAGCTCCATCAGTAGTATGGCAATCCAAAGAACGAAAAAGGCTCCTACCAACTGAATTCGGCTTGATACAGAGAGTGCCGCATCAAGCAATCTATAGCTAAGTCAACACAGAAAGTGGGTTAGAAATGTAACCACTATATAGAACTTACTTAGGTGTGTTCGAAATAGGTTGCATTTATGTATCTGATATATAATTGTAAATGTTGGACTCATTGTATTGAAACAACTTTGAAATCACTGCTTATGAGAACAGAATGATGTGCAATAGTATCCACCCGGAGGAGTTTTTCATAATAAACTTCACCTGGTCTCTGGAAAGTGCTCATTCATAAATAAAGCACTCTACCATTTCCAACACTGATGCATACTTGGTCTATTGCTTCTGTTGTTATGATCACAGACCTGCGCAAAAGTTCTGACAGCGCTTACACGTGATAAATTACATTGGAATTATGTCGAGATTTGCATACCAAACTCTCTGCATCCTGGGATCAGCCTTACTTGGAAGCCGTTTTTGTGAACATCAAAAACTTTAAAGGTTGATAGTATACGAAATTCGTTAAAAATACAGTCTTTGGAGAGAAGAAATTGCTATACATGGACTCACTCAGAATCCCATTTCTCTGAGGCCCTAAATGCACAAATGTATTTCTCCTTATCAACAGAAACTTTGCTTAAACTGTAAACCATCTATGATTTGAGCAAACTATGATAAGCCCTGACTCGCAGTCTAGGTTGGAAGTTGTTGTTCAGAGATAACCTTCAGTTATCAACCCATGGCGACAGGGTCGATAATAAATAACACGCGTATTACAATATGAACATGTTAAGCTCCGGAAAATTAGAGTTCGATTGTCCGTTGTATGCTTGAGTGTACACAAACATGACTACAGGTGTTGAGTCGTGAAAAATGCCGAATAAACGGTCAAATGTGACAACAATACACACGACTATAGCGTCTTAAGAATGTTTCGAAATCATGACTACAGGTGGCCGTTGAACTATTTCATGATAACCCAAACGTGTTCTTTATCGAGACCTGAAGGTGTCATCACGAACAAACTTGCGATTGCACATATTAACCGAAAGACGAAAAACATTAAATTTAGTGATTGTCAGCAAAACAGTTACTTATCTATAAGATTGTGACATGGTGAAGAAACGAACTGGACGGTGAAAATGTACTGAGATAATCTACTTATTAATTACTCATTCAACTTCACTATTTGTTGTGTTCATCGCAAGGGTTCTGTGCGAAAGTTGAACGGACTGGAAATCCATATGTAGAATTGCACTCGACCGGAGGCTGAGTACAGTATACACTGTTGATCCGATGTATGTACTTGCCAAACACTTCTTGCAGATTGTTAGACAGAACAAAATTGTGTTTCCGTATAATGTCCCGAGGGGGCTGGAAGCGCTAGAGAACATTTGGGTTGGTAAGAAAAATAAAAGAAAACCAAACGGAAGTAAACAATTGCCCTAGGGGACTTATGCGAAACATAAATATGACAAAAAGTTTGCATATTTCACTAAGCAGCAGCAAAGAAAGTGTGGCAGCACAAAACCTATAAAAGAGCTTCGCGAAGTGGAGATTAGTTGCTATGGATTCCACATAGCTGAAAATACTAATGATTGTCGAATTTTATTGGAGATACTAGTAACATATTATGACCAAAAAAGATCGTGAAAATATGTAATGCGGTGATGTTTAAAAGATTTTGAGACGGGCTTGACAGCTGTTCTAACAGGTACGTATGGCGATTGAATAGGTTCATTAACATTTTTTTCCCTGGAAAAATTGCTGAGCAGGTTGTTAAATTTAGCACCAGTTGGGTATCTTTTGATCTATTCACCGTTTTCATTAATCATTTTCGCCTTTCAATGAGATTTTTATGGTTTTGTATAAGTTAGAATGCGTTAATAAAATATAAGTAAAAATGAAGCCTTTGTGCAGTCGTAATTCATATTTCACAAATGTCCTCTTCTCTTATTGAGGATAACCTAACACTGTTTTCTACCCCTGGTAGCGCTGTTCATGTTCAAACCACAAAATGCTGTAGATAAGCAGTAGCCATAGTGTTGTTACATGATAATGCTCCACTCTGAAGCGCAACTATTCAGTCTGGTTTCGATTTTATTATGAAACATCCATTAACCATGTCCAAATGGAGGCCAGATTTTAAAATGATCTTCTGAATTAATGAACATCAGTTGAAGTATTGAAGCAGTTTCAGGGTGAAACTGAGCTTAACCAATAAAGCAAGTGAGGGATTAGAAAAAATGAACAAATAGTGGTTTCATTTTTCCGAATAGTAAACATTGTTTCGCCCGTTAAATATATCAAGCAAAATCATTCCTTATTCAATGTTTGTCAGGTAAGCAAGTTCTCAGAAGAATCACTTTCAATATACCTGATAATCATATGATCACACATGTTTCGCGTAATCCGTGTCAAGTGTTAAAATAAACTGACGACGTTCGAAACACTCAAAAACAGGCAGAACGTTTTACTAAACGACGTAAAACTATTGGGGTACAAACTGTTAGAAAAAACATCGCGTTTAAGATTTTAGCCTATGACTCAGCAAATGATGTTTACAATACGGTCAATGTTGTGTTCATTTCTTTCTACGGTAGAATCGGTCAGTGACACTCATTAATTAACGTATAACGCAAAACAATGACTAGCACTTTTTTTTACTGTGAATTCATCCATGTTACGGTACAACTATTATACAGTTATAAGATTTCTTCTCAATAAGTGCAATCCACAAATCGTGAATTATGCGTAAAAAAAGCAAAATGTTTTGAATGGCCCACACAAAACCTTTCACCTTAAGTCCATGGTGAATGTTAATGTCATTATCGCTAGAAAGCCAAACCAAGTTGGACAGAGTTCCCGTCAACAGTAAGAATTAAAAGTTGTGCTCACTGAAGTGTTGCCTCATAGTGGAAAATCTAATGTAGAATATTAAAATCCCTGAAGAAATGCACAAACGAAAGGTCTACTCCATTTTTAAAAGGGCAGAAAGAAAACACCTGCATGATTTTTGTGAATTTGGCTTGAATAACCTTTTTTCAAGACGGTGTCAAAAGCGGTTCACACCCCTTTTTACGCTTTACAAAAAACGTTGACGTAATTTTGCTTTAATTATTAAGACGTCAGGTTTTCTGTACATTTGTCACTGCACTTTTCTGAAGTAAGTGGAATTTTTATAGGTTTCATATTGGTCAGGCTAATATAAAACACCTGCCTTGCGGGTGTAATGTATACTACACAAGCAGAATCTAGTGGAGTTCCGTGCCACATACCTGATCATGTACAGGCAAACATGTGCAGTCCACGTTGCACTGAATACTTTCGTCAACCTTCCTTCAGTAACAGTGGATCTTCTGTAAGTGCATTCATGGCACTTACAATAAATGAATGCCTCTGGAAGTTCTCAGAATGTCTCAGGCTTGATAATGGTGAACAATAGACGGACGGATTAATGCGCTCACACCATCAACTCGAAGTTGGCCTACCAACCCAGCTAACTGTTTGCTCATTAGACAACAAATAAGGCGGGCTCAATGAAAAAGAGGCGATCGATATCAACAGGAATTTCATCGTGACCTTGTGTGAGGTATGGTATGAGAAACACAACATCCCACCTGTAACGTGACGTACTGGTGCTACATACAAACACGATTGCACACAGACGAAAAACGTACTGTTGTGCGCGGAATCCACGTGACTAAACAACTATGGTATGGCCAATCTTAGAAAAAACCATACAACACACGTAGGTGATACCAGCCGGCAGGTATTTGGGATGTTAAGTTGCTTATGTGATATACAGGAAGCTACAGTATCGAGCAAAAGCCTGTCATATGGAAAAGTTGGGCAAACAAACGATATGTTCAGAGAAAGTAACATTAAGTAAATCGGTTACACAAGAAAGGGACTTAGAAGGTTGTTTGTGTATATAATACTGAGAGTTTTTTATGATTCAAGTGAGCTGCTAACTTCAAACAAGTCACATTGTGAGCCACGTGTTACCTAAAAGCGTCTGTATTTTGCGTGCCATTTGGTTCAAACTATTACGCAAGAAGCAGCACCAATCAATCTTCTTAAAAAAGCTGGAAATAAAACTTGAATGTTTGTACATTTCTGTCCAGACATCTTCACGACGCAAATATGACTCAGGATGTAAAGTAGTTTGCAGTAAATTAGTGAAAGTTGTTATTAGCTGCACTTTACCTCTGGTGAAGATGACTCTTTTTCCGTTCTGAATGAGCCTTCGGTTCATAAACGGAAGTTACTACTGGATCAAGTTACCAACTGTTTACAACTTAGCCTCGAACTATGAAGTTCTAGCACAATCAAATTAAACAAGCCTGATAATCCGTCTCACTCGAACAAACTTTTTCGTAGACATCAGAACTTAGTGTCACCAACACATTTGAATACTTTTACAAGTTCAGTTTGCTTTATTTGTCGGATAAATTTTGATACTGTGATTTCCTTTGAACATAAAATATAGCTATGTTGTTTGACGACGTTCCCACTTGATCCTGAATTTAGTTTGTCTATCTGAGAAGTAGAGTTTAACATAATCTTTCCTTCGAAAACAACCATTTGCCACCGCTGGATGAAAACAACAGACAAGACACTAATATTACGTGATTTATGGTTGGTCATTTCTAGCCGTTGTTCCACTGGCCACTGTGAAAAATCCCAAACCGTAAAACAAAACACGGAAATAAGCAAAACTGGAAGTCCATTTATCTACTGCCGGTGTAGTAACAGCGTTAAAAACACCTCCTCCAGTTGAAGCGGATTTAGGTAGCGGTATTAGGCTACAGTCCTCTCTGAGTACCATAACCAGCGTTTGTTTGGCACTGAAAGCTGTAAATGGATGTTTATTGTGAATATTATCTAATGATTACACAATCGTCTGCTGAACTAGTGTTGATAGGAAGGATACTTGGACCCGTCAATATTCATACTATGGCAATTTTATCCCGGTGGCTTACAAGACAGGAGTGACAAGCACACAGACAGAAGGAACCGATTTTCACGATGATGTTTCTTTAGCAATAGCCGCATAGATCCTCAACCTTGAGTACGAAAACAATTTCACAAATTCTCGCCCCAAAAATGTTTACTGAGACTGGACTTCAGACTGACAGTCAACCGAAGCCGGTATCGTCCTTGTTTTCCATTCACCAAGTGGAAACACTTGGAATTATATTTGAACCGACCATATTCATATTGCAAACAGTAACCCTTATTGACTAAATCAACAGTTCTAGGAACGTTGCTAGTTACATCAGTGATGTGTAGTCACCAACTTGTAGTTGACTGTATATCACACACCTGTTTTCAATATCGGTCAGTTACGTTGGTTTCTTGTAAGTCCAAAGTATTAACAGATGTGAACTTAGGTTCATGGCATTGGTTGTCAGTTATATTTTTTATCGATTGCAAGTTCACATCAAGACACTATGATCACCGTAGGGTTTTGGCTTGAAAATGATTGCCATTATAGTAAATTGCAATGAGGAAAAGCTTTCCCCATATTCCTTCTCATACGTGCATCCCATGATTGAATTAAATGATTCTGAACTTGTCGGACGGAGGTAACTTGAAAGACAGTTAAATCACACGGATTTTGCTGAAGTTCGTCATGTAAAGTAATGCTGGCGGCACTGCTGCTGTAGTGGGTGATGGTATGAGTGCATAACACGAAGGCTGATTGTCAGAATCTTCTTCACATTAATTCCATAATGTGAATCCGAATGAGAAAGAATTTGGGGAAGCTGCATTGGCGAACAGTGAGCGAATACTACACAAAATATCGGCATCGTAACCAACCATGGTTGGAATGAACTGATTGACGGAACTGGACTGTGCACATTCAGGCCAATCCAATGCAACCCAGTTACACGATATTGTGAATAATTTCTTCATTCTTCCATATATAGTATTTACAACCCAACGAAACATTAGACACCCGTAGTCTCCGGTGTCATTGTCAATATTGACAGGGAGAAAAATGTTGGTTATCTTTCAGCGTTTGTTTACGCATTGAATATAACGCAGTTGCTTGGGAGTTTATGTACCACTTGACAAATAGGCAAAATTTAAAAGCTCAAAATTATCTTGGGGGAAACATTTGTGCAGGCGAGTCGTTGGTTGTTACTGGTGACCAAGAGTGAGTTTATAGTTTAGTCCATACTTGAAAGACAAACGTGGTGCTTGCCTACATCAAGGAAAAGGTGATGGCCTTTCCAGAATGGAAGACAATGCAACATGCAGCATTTTGGAACATGTAGGCGATCACAGTTCATCTTTATATATGTATTGATGAATTGATGGATTGTGAAGATTTGGCCGAACACAATTTCAACGCACGCCTTAAAAAGGACTAAAATATGGCTCTAATACCTTGACTACAGTGGAACCGTAACCCATACATAGGGCTTTGTGGCGCTATCCCTAAGAGAACGACACTGATACTGCTTGCAGATGGCAAAGCTGAAGAACGAGATCTTATTTGACAGTCGCTCTCATTACAGCCGTGCGGTAATGTGTGTGGATGTGTAGGTTTTTTAACTAACATAAACTGGCATTTGTCATCGAATGACTACGCTAACCGAGATGAGATTATGATTTTTTCCACCAAGGTACTTTCCCACATTTAACTATATACGTCCAGTTAGTGAAACACACGTCAATGTCAGTAAGCACATCAGTTAGAATGCAAAAATAATTATTGCTGCCACAATTCCATCAATTTGAGACTGAATGAGAGAGGTGAAGACAGGGGTGCATTTATTTTGTGGACAGTTGTGCATCGTAGACTGAACTCATCATTTCCAGACAACTAGATTTCATTCAACCTTACAGTGGTTCATTTTAAATACACTTCTGTTATCTGCTACGTGTCATCATTGTGTTTGATTACTAGCAGAAATTATAGCGTTGGTATTAGGATTAGTGTGAAAATTCTGTCTGGTCCATTATGGCGCACTCAGCATAACAGAAGCTGATTACTTATAGGTATATTTATAATGAAAATAATGTAAACTGTTTTGTGCGTAACGAGTTTTGGTTTCTATCAAGTTTGCTAATGTGATGCCAAACACAAGTTCATTTGAATTAAATGGTTTATGTGAAGATATCTGTTAGAAAATAAGTAACCTGATAATCGTTCATGACAGAAATTCAAGAATAAGGTACTATTTCACAAAGATTCTACCCATACATATTATGTATAGTTTTATAACACACTGGCTCGATTCCAACTAATCCAGCACTGGTAAGCAACTAATAACGTTTTACAACAAACATGTCAACAGTTATGGAGATGATCACTCCAAGAGAAGTTTCATTTGTCTTTTACCCTATGACCGGGTATAAAACGATGACGTTTGAAGCAATCTGTTAAGCGAATAAGAGATGACCTACCGAGCTCAACTTCAATAATTCATACATGTTAACGTCCTATCAAATCCTTAGATTTCTAACGGATGTCTCTTTGCACAATTCACACAATACCCAATAAATGGCTTCAAAAGCTCAGAGGTCATGAATGCAATAAGTTGGCGTGATGCAGTTTTATCGACCCGTCAACATCAAGCTGAAAGTTGTTTATGGAAGAATTTAGGTCCCAGTATTTAAATATTTGAAGCTACCGTATATCGCTTATTTGCATACGCCTGTTCCAGATTACTTCCTGTGTCCTCACACTACCCCCCAAAGGGATGACAGTGCCCACTTTGTGAACCCCTGATTTATTTCTTACGCGTTATAGTCATTAGTACCAATAATAATGCTGAAGAAAAAATCGCAGAAAAGGTATAATTGAGGAACTTCGACACCTCTACCTTAATGCATGATTTGGGGTGAAAACATACGCTCTGTTTGTCGTTTACGAATCGCAAATGGTTTGAGGTATAAAACACTAGAAACAAACAAAGTGGACACATCTCTTGCTACTGACCGTGCTAAAATTCGGTAAACCTAAAGGAGATGAAAATGTACGTCCAACTTTAAAATTGGCAGGGCTGAAAAATTCTCTCACAATAGTTCGTCGCAGTTGCAAGTTCACCCAATGCTATTCAGCAGTTTATAAAGTTTGTGTTAGTACGTACCTCTTGGGATAAAGCCAGACACAGTAATTAACACGATTTTCTTTCAGTTTTGGGGTTACAAGAAAAAATAATTTAAGCCCTGTGTGCTTGTGGGAACAATGCTTGCAGGAGATTAGTTCGGACTCTGTGAACGATTCAACTGTGTGTGAGGTGTCTAACCACGTCTGTGAACCGTGGACATTTTTGTGTGGGAATTAACTCAATGTTGGATAGCAGTCTAAACAAAAAACAAGTAAACATAGTCTTCGATTAAGTAATTGTGTGAAACACATGGTCAGCTTTTTCCATCTGTATCGATCAATTGAACAGACCAGTGGAATGCTCTACAGTTGTGGTTTGTGTCCCAGTGTGTCAAGATGAACAATGAAAACAGATGACATATTCAACCCAGGAATAAGGTGAGTTAGGTTTCAGACAACCTACTGTCTCCTATCCTTTAAACGATACCCCCAAATGAAGCAATGCTTTGGCTAATGTCTCGCCGGAAGCATTAATAATTTACAGGATCGCTTCGCAATTCAAGGAAATTGTATCAAACTTCAATCAAAAATGGTGAAAACAAGTTCTTTTAATATTAGATATATTTAGAAATTCACGATACGATAGTCGTTATGTTGATAAAGTGTTTTCTAATATCTGTAGCTCCTTGGTGATGTGCCCCAACCCTTGGCCAAATATTCAAGCTTGTCACCCATATTTGTTTAAAAACTTTGCTCTTATCAAGTAAGCACAGCGAAGCGAATCGAAATGGCTCATTCTTAGTTGTATCCCTCCAGACTGTTTACACTGGGACGATGCTCACTACGGCCTATCGATTTATTGGAAGTGAAATATTTTTTATACAGGTTTCAACACCAACCATAACACCATAATTCCATTCGGAAACACAATTCTACCTAAAATAAACCACCACATATGGGGAGGTTCGCTGAATGCACAGTATATCTAAGTATGTTCAGCGTGAAACATATTACTGCCTCCTATCCTGAAAGCGTGGCCAGCTGATGTTGCAAGCTCAATACATGATCAGCAAATCAACTCCAAATTATTCCTGAACAAAAAAACTTTGGCTGAACCTCACAGAACCATCAGCCGTTTTTGACGCGTGATGAATTGTGTTTGCTATATGCTCAGCAGACTGCCGTTGGCTGACTACACAACGCCCAGTCACTTTTTCACTCGCTCTCAGCAACCGTTTTATCTATAGTCCCTCATTCTTTCGAAATTCCCCAGCTAGATTACCATAATCATTACATTATCCATTCTGCGCTCTTTTTAAATCTTTCAAAGTATAATCAGATGTAAGCGAGCGTTTTCAAACTCATGCGATCTCTAACCTTTTGTGAATCTAATTTGGTTGATTCGAATGTGACCACCACAATTTCTCAACAGTAAACAGTTTTTTTGAGGTATACTTGAATAGTTCGAAGTATATTTTATTCCAGTCAGAAAAGCAACGCATTTCAATCTAATTCTGTCAGTTAGTGCACGTTTGCAATCGGATAAATGTGAATTGAAATAGACTGTACCGGTAGAGCATGCGCTTGAAATGAAGTGTTTCGAAATCTAAACAAAATTACCTTTCAGTTTCATTCGACCCTTAAGATATGGTTGAAAAGAATTGTGTAATGAACGATTCACTTGAGGCTCGGTCTTAGTGAACATAAAAAAAACCTAAAGTGTTTTGGGCTGTATGGCCAGAGTCGCATCAGTGATCGTCTAGAATTAAGGACTTTTGTCATGAACATTATTGCTATTATTGCTATTATTGTTAACGGTCCATTCATTCAATCCCTCCGAATCGCCGTAGTTAGTAACTTTTTCATGCCAGACAGTAGCTGCTAACGGAGGTCAGTGTTAATTGAACATGTTGAAGATACTCTACTGATAAACATTGTGCTTTCAAGGCATAAATTCGATAATCAGTCTTATACCTGGCGTTGTAACAAAAGAAAAAAAACGTCTTGAGATATAAAGCGAGCTTAGGTAGCTCCCGCTTCTTTGGTTAGTTACACGTTGTTTTAACCTCCTGGATTGTTCTGTCCCCACATACCCCCTGATATCCTTAGATTACACCGTTTCAGTTAGACTTTAATGCAGACAGTAAATAACTTATAAACACAAAATTTTTTTATTCACACGACTGAGCTATCCTTACGTTAGCTGTACAATACGTGGTTATTATCAAGGCAAGTCATGGACACAGTTTATGATCGGAAATGTGGGTGCTGAGTTATTTGCTGAAGGCCTACGGAATTTACGATTACAGCAGATCTGCTCCAGTGGTCTAACGAAGGGTTAATCCGGGGTTGTATATTATTCGTTTCCTTTCTTAAAGAATTTCGGAAGTCGTCGTGTGTATTGTATATTATCTGGGATGACAATTTTGGACAGGTATCAAAGTAACTCTGCAGTAAAGTTTCATGCTAAATTAGTCTTATGCAAATTCACAAAATATCTTATTATCTCAAGCACCATTACAGTCGTTTGCTCGCAAACTGGGATCCGCTGACTTTGACCAATGCACACGCGGTAACTTAGACTCAGAAATATTTCTCTTCTATTCCGCAGGTGAAATTTCTAACCATGGGGTCTGTTATATCTTAGCCAAATAAAAACCCTAGGTGAAAAAATGACAGAAACGAAGAAATTGTAATTTTTGTGGCAGTGTTCTATAGCCATATGCGCACTTATAAGGCAGTTTCATTCGAAAAACTTCAAGAGCACTCTGTTAATAATGTGGGAAGGTTGAGTATTACGTTCTTAAAATTCAGTTGTCGGTCTAGAAAGTATGAATGGAATAAGTGACCGCAGTGAAAACCGGTGAGATCCAGAATTCGAAATCGGTGTAGTAGTAAAATACAATAAAAGAGCAAAAACCATGAAGAAAAAGTGATGTTGATGACATTTGAAGATGCTGCAGACTAACGTGATGTGATGTGACCGCGTTGGTGGTGTATTTTAATTAACAGATTCTGGGCCTAATTGGGTTTGAAAGAATTCACTCCAGTGCGGCCTAAAATACTCGTCTTCCTGTATGCAGATATGTATTATTATTTACCTGTAGTTTCCATCTAACTGGTAATCAAACTACCCCTTTAATTTACGCAAAATGAGGTATCCTGTGCTGTACATCATATCAGGACGTTCACTGGCTGAAAGCCAACCGGTAACCGAGGTTTTATTGGCTGAAAATCTTTACATTTATGGCTAAATTTCGGCAGTTTTAACTCCATAGTTTTTAGCTAAACGTAGTAACTGTTGTCTATGGAGTGTTGTAAAGTTACATTGCGGGGGTCTGTGGTATCTTGCGCTCTGATTACTATTAAATAATGTTTCAATCAGGAAGTTCGTGTATTGTTATGACGCAAAAGACCAAGAGGATAGATTTCAAAATCCCTGACATTTAATAGCCGAAAGTTAGATCAATCCCATAGAAGCGCAGCGCACGCTGTCAGTATTTACAAAAACGTCTGGAATGGCCCCTGGCAATGATATAATAACATCATCACCACTCAAAAGTGGTTGCGACAAGATGTTCAAAGGTGATAAATTATTCAACCAGAGGTAGTCCGAATCTAGTCGGTAAGCGCTTAACTCATGCTTTCCTCAAACTGACAGGAAGCAAACAAGATTATAAACCACCACTGGAGGCCAACAGCGGTTAGGTCAGAGTTCAACGTTGTTTTCTCAAGTAATCAAATCGAAAAATAATCTGGTTATGAAGGCTTGCATTCTTGGTAATTACTGTCCATTTTACGACCCTCAAATTCATCAAAGTACCAACCTTATGTTAGTGGGGCAGTTTACCATGGTTACTTTTACAGGCAGCTGACGATTTCCGTTTTGCACTTAGAATTAATGACTGATCGAGATCGAAGTTATCGTGGCAGATACACACGGAAGCATATCTTGCTTCACTTAACGTCATGTTTATAAGACTTTCAAAAATTGGTTTAATAATTTGTTGTACTTAGTAATCATATCCGGTTGTGTATCAGTCTCAATTTCCAATAACCACCATGTTCCTCAGAGAGCTACATATCGTACGTATGTTGTTCTCCTTGAATATCAAAGATACGTCTATATCTCAAAGATGAGATAAACATTGTTTTCAGTTGTATAAATCCATATGAACAAGTAAGCTACTCACTTCAAAGTAGTATCATTCAGACAGTATGTTAGTCTTCTTCTGGAATCCAAAAGCCGAATTCTTCAGAATATCAGGAACTAACTGCTGCCTCCGCCAGAATACACGGTGCTGTTAATTTACTTACTTCCCATTGCTATAACTTTGCCGATTTATCAACGTGAATATTACTTAATTAAGATCTCTTTACCTAAGTTGGTCGCCTCACATTATTGGATTCTTTTCCAAGTTTTATCAGTTTGCTTGTCTGGTGTTCGAAATGTTGCGTCAACTCTTACTAATTATATTGCTTTTCTGTTCGTTTTGTCAACCATCTTGTTACCACTTTTGGATTCATACTACGTGCCTTTGAGTAGTATTCGACGTTCCCTAGAAGGCTTTTTAAGTAACCTCACACAATTTAGTTTTTGAGATCATTATGTGTTTTGACGACTTAAGTCAGACAACACTGTGATTTTGTCCACTACTTGTATGCCGTACTTATTAAACGTTTCTCTCCCTCTCCTAAACTTGTCAGGTATAATTAAGCTACCTTTCACACGAACGTTTGTGCACACACGACGCTAATTGATCCCCGTTTCTGTCGCCAAGTCGGCAGTGAATTCAGCAAACGACCAATTGTATACTCTGAGGCACATGAAAATTTTTTTTCCAGTTTATTTAACTAGTTCCTACTTACCTTTACATAAGCGATCTTTTTCGTTAACTGAATGAGCCTTACTGATAAGTTCTGTTTGATGTAACTGTTATAATTTACTTAACGCGAGTTGACTTTTACACACACACACACACATACACACAAATGAACGACGCTGCACATGACCTGATGACGGTTTAGCAGGTCAGTAATACTTTAGCCGAGAGAAGCTTATTAGAAAAGCAAAGAGGAAAAATGAGAAAATGTGACTGGTAAAGAAGTCTAATAGTGACATGGATAACTACACACCATCGACTTTAAAAAGGTATCATGTCTGACAGCGTTTCTCAACGGCGACTTGAACAGTCCGAAATTTCCAACCTGAAAACTAAACAAGTTGAAAGCTGTGAGATTAACTTCTCATCCCATCTGATGGTATTCCGCCGCTGAGACATTATATATTCATAAGTGTTAGGTCTTCAAGATGTGCTGGTCGGCAAAACAGATTGCACCTGAACGAGGATTGATAAAATCTGATTTATTTTGTGATTGCCCATCCGTATGAGCCTTCACTATACAAGAGTACCAAGTTCCTATAATACTAAGTGAGAGTCGGTGAGTTAGGTAATGCTAGCCAGTAATTAAATTTGATTTCTTTCGGAATTCACTCGCTTCATCGTCCATTGTTTCACAGGTGTTACGTGTATTATATATCAATGGTAATTTCACTTGTTGACGTGTATGTTGCGCCAAAGAAAGAACGAAACGGTTTCAAGAATAACGAGAAAGTTGACGCGTTTCTCGCACCTGAAAAGTTAAATATATTTCAGTTGTTGTGATATTCCGATGTAATCACGGGCAATTAGGTTTCTTAAAAATCAGTCTCGCTTATGAACATCATGTTTTAAAAATGTGTTTTCGGATCACAAAGACATCATAGTATAGAATTTTTACATTTACTTTTGCATCGGAGCAAAGTGAATGCTCGTAGATAAATGCGATCAATTTATTTGAATAGGTTAAAAAATTAGGCAGCCAAACGTATACAAATTTCAATGGCTGAGATCACGTGACAGAGGGTGGACTGAACGGCATCCCAACCATAGCTAAGGTGGAGTATTTCTGTGTGTGAAGTAATACTGGGCAGCAAAGTATTAAACTGTTGTCAGTGGCTTAATCTCGTCCAAATAGTTCTGATTACTGAGATGACTGAAGTCTGTGTCTGATATCCAAAGTGTACGGGTCCGATCTGTGTTCCAAATCAAATAACGATGACGTTATCACTACAACCTCTGGTAGGACAGACCAGGATTCCGAAAGAATGTTGGTTCGGGAGCAAATATAAACTATGCTATTGAAGTTTCAGTGACCCAAGCTCGCGCTTTAGACTTAGCAGAAGCAAATTTCAGTAGGTGTGGTTGCAAGGTCCTATAGACAATGATTGAGCCACCAATGAACTTTCTATAATACACCAATATAATGATAAAAGACATTAAATGAAAGACAGCAAACGGCGTAATGTAAAGTTGGGTAGAGGGTAGTCTTTTACTAAGAACTAATTCACCAAGTTATTAATCTGTTTCGAAATTTTTCGTCACTGTTACAGAACTGTGACGAACTGTTATGAACTGTGACTGAGAGGTGGACAACACACACTGAACAGTTTCATTCGAAACCTCATTACCTCAGTCCATTTGGATGTCCCCCACTCTACCATTTCACTTTTGTATTCAACCCAATTTGTTTAACGCTATTTTAAATTCGCATGAATCAGTGATCGTCTGACTAAAACTACGCAAACTGATTGGTGCATTTAACTCTTGGGAAACCGTAGGCCTGAAATTGGTGATCAACTTTTCTGCTGGGTTTATCATATATTTCCATATAGCTGTTTGGACATTATTGAAAATCTCTGATGAAGTACAAAATTGTTGTATTTAAATTTTCTGAAATAAGTTGACATTTTGAAACTTGAAAAATACTGTGGCTATTGTTGATCATAATGCAAAATTTTGGTGCGTTTATGCGTATATTTACCTGAAAAAAATGTAATTTACACTTCAGAGTCAGCAGAGACGTATAATTTGCAAACTGTTTCGGTAAACGTCTTTTACTGTGAATTGAAGAATTTCAGGAGCTCTTCTTGTGTAAGTAAAACCGTAAACTATTTAAGAGATAAGAAACATATAAATAAATCCATGCAACGATGGCATTGGTAATTTCCTAATCTAAGTCAGTGTAATGGATGGTCAACAATTCACTGTTCAGGTATATATTTCTTGCCTATTTTTGCATTTTTGTGCAAATTTCACGAGGATCGTACCATGTAGTGTGTCACCGATGAAACTGTCAATTGCTGAATGTTTAAACGATAAGATGCATTCTCCAAAGTCACTAGGGTAATCTTGGTCAATGGTCCGCTGATAACCACTTGTCATTTGAAATGTCATATTCATTTGCTTGAAACATCCAATGCATAAGAGCAAAATCTACCTCTACTCACGATGCGGATATGGTACATCTCACATTTACAAGACTGAACTGCACAAGTGGGTCGAACAAAAAATCATGGTTACGCAAGAAATGGGACTGCGTCTTTCATTGTAAGCCTCATTTCAATGAGGCAAAATCCCCGTGATTCAATAAGGATCTTTCACATTCTTTATTCGGTGTCATACAATGAGATGTTGTACTCCGTCCCAATATTGGCTATTTGATAGTGGAAGTTTGTGTTGTGTCCAGAAAACAACTGGTCGTTCAGCTGTTAGTGGTAGTGACGATGTCTGCAAACTCTTACATTCTGTATTTGTAATGTTTGGTTCATTTCATTGCACCTATTTATCGACTACAAGCGCCTGTTGCAGTGAAGTAGATCGTTTGATATCAGTCTTCTTTCATCTTCATTAGAAATTGTGATGGAAAAAGGATTCTCCAACCCACAATATTTCATCATACTTGCTCTCAAAACCAACACTCGTTTGCCAGCATCATCGTTATGTTCGGAATTAAAAAGCAGAGCTGATAGTCTGAACAAGATAAGAATAAGTAGCTTTTGTTTCACCAGCTGGGGTTTAAACCGGGGCAAAATGAATAACCTTAGATCGTTGGATTAAGGATGTGCATGTTTATATACTGTAAAATGTATACGCTTACAATGTGCAAACCGTGAGTCCATTCGATCCACCCATACTTGACAAACTCAGGTCACGCTTTATTCAGAGTCCTGTTGCGATTAACCTTAATTTGGTTCTTATCTGACTTCGTTGTGTTGTTCACTTCCTACTGTAACCTATCTTACCGTAGTTCTTGTCCAAACAGCTTGTTGTAGAACAATGACCGGTTTCAACCAATCGCCTGTGACAATGAGATGTCAGTTGGTTTCAATATGACCTCATCGTGACTGAAATTCACACGACTAAACACTTTACAAACAGCATCAAAATGTGCCATGTTAGTTGCTTTTAAGGGTAAAAATGACTACAATAAGTATCGTTGCAGTAGTGGTGGCTTAGGTTTTAACAGAATCCGTTTGAACCAAGTTTGTACAAGTAGAGTGTGAAGAGGCAAACATTAGCTTAGTCTACTAAATTTACAATTTTCGTTATGTACCTCCAGTTCACAAACTTTGTTCTTGATCTGTTTCCTACAATCGTAACAATCGCACTCTGATCATTTTTAGGCAGAGACAAATTATGAAACCATATTTCCGCGCAGATGTTCTGGAAAAAAAACTAATGCATGAAACTTTATCTCTGAACCTGTCGTTACATTGCACGGACTATTTGATTCATGATCTCAATTATCAAAGTACACCGATTGCCACAAAACTCTAGATACCAATCGATTCATGAAAATCTATAACAACAGCCAGCCCAATTAGGCCACTCTCGAAGTTCACTCTGGGTAACTTCTACTTTGGAGTTCTAGAAGAATTTCCCTCTCAACAAGTTGATGCAGACTCCACGGGAAGTGAAAGAAAAACTTAGTTAAAACCTCTCAAATCAGGGGGTGTGTTTTGAAGATCTATAACTTGTACAATGGGACCGAAGAAGTCAGGCGTTAGTTACATTTAAAAGCGAATCCGTAGTTCTGCAATCATCCAACCTGGTCTAGTTCAAGTCCAGTTCTATTGATTTTGAATAACTTTAGTGAACTTCCAGGAAGGTTTATCTTGAAACACCACTTGTCCACGTTTTGACGTCAGCTCATCAGCAACCACATGTCTTCTTTCAAAAGTATCGCAACATTACCATATTTGAAGGTCCAACCACATACTCAATAACCAACGATAACATTACCAAATAATGTCCTTCGAAGGTCTCACTTCTATCTCATTAAGCTTCGGATCAACATTCTCAAATAAAAACGAAGCTACTGGCATTGTTTCATTCATGAGTTAATTTCGGATGTTGAATGTTATAGGCATCACTCACATCATATACTGAATAACTTGCCTTAATCCTCATTCTAAATAATTGAAAGGTTACTCCATGTACGTTTTATTCAGAGATAGAAATGGTTTGTGTTTATCCCTTGAGCATCACACATAAGTCAAAAACCTGGCATTTTTCCCTACCTGTTTGTTGGTTGTGTATTCTAAAATCTGCATTAAAGAACACGTAAAATGACCAGGTTTTCATGATACCATTGACGTTACACATTTTTTGGGAAAATAATTGACGTGTCCAAATGATACAGTATTAAGAGAAATGAAGAAAATATCCTATTTTTGCAAAGTTAAACTTCACGATCTGTTAACTAAACAATCGTACATAAAATTTCTCAGAACAACTGCTTCGAATATCCGAACCGCAGAGTTCCTATAGAACTCAATTAATTTACGCATCGCCATAACACCATGTTATCACTGGTTTCTTTTCACGGTTACCTTGGTTAGTTTAAAGTCTGCGGCTTACGGTTTATTAAGCAAACTATATTGAAGTGATATATATATATATCAGACTATCTAGTATTTATTGAGGAAACACCCATTCATAATGCACCATTCAATAACAGCGATTGTGAAAACTCATTTCAGCATGCTTCCCGTGAATGTTGAGTAGCCGTGTGCCACCTCTGTAATACTTCAGAGCCTCAGTGCTCCGTTTTGATATGCCACTGGCAAGTTAATCAAGAAAACTTGAACTTGGTAAATAGAAATCCTGTTGTGAAACAAACAGAGACTCAGTCGTAGTGCTGTGTGATAGTACAGCGAGTCAGTCTCGGAAATTGTATTCAGGGTTCAGATTGCGGTGGTAAACTGGTTCTTCCAATACAAATATTTCTTGGAAAAAATCAAAATTTTAACCTGAAGTTTCTGCACTGGGCATTACATCATTTCGAGCAAAACGGTGTAAATTTTTCCACAGTACCCAATTCACTTTATCAAGTCACAGTAGGCAAACCCAAAACAACACCGATCATTCGTTACTGCTCAGTTTGCATACGTACGTTTCAAGCATACGAACGCCATATTGGTGTCTTTCTTTACATTACTACCGGTTGGGTTGAATTTTGCGTCATCAAAAATGAGTTACCACTCTCACTGGGTTTTTGCGCATTTGAGGCATTCTACCCTCAGCAACAGACAATTTGTCCGTAACTTATCTGAAGTTAAATCCAACCTACCTTATTGAACTGCGTCAGTTTGTGAGCTGGATTGTCGATACACCTGCTTGACGTCACCATCGCGTCACACAGGGACCTCAGTTGATTTGCGTCACGCGATAGTTTCCTAGACTGTATTTTACACATGCGTCGTGCAAGTTCGTGTTTACAGAATGAAAACATCGCACATGCATCGGTGGCGCTATGAGTGACTTTATGAGTACAAAGCAAAGTAAGCCACTGCTTCTGTATTAGAAAATTTAATGCTTTCACGTGGCTATTCACAAACATGTATTCTAAATAACATAATATGTCGAACTTATTGGCAGAAGTTTGGTTGATCTTACAGTTTATCGCGGCGTTCGTAATAGCATAGTGCATGAGGTTTTGGTACTTTGACAAAAGTTGTTTGAACTTACAAACTGAATTAACACGCAGGTTGTGATCGAAAGTAATGCAATGACATGGAGCTTTTCGTTTGTTTCCAATATATTTGCACTCTTCTACTAGAATTACAGTTGACGTTATTCCTGCAACACTTTGATTCGTGACCGATAATTAATTTCAGTGGTGATTTTTAACTCCTGCTTCATTTACTGATGGAACGGTCTAGTAGCGTATTTTGTGGTTACTAGAAAGAATTGTGGGTTGACCACTCATTTAGCTTGTGTGGTTCAGTTAATGAAGTTATCAACTCTATTTCATACTAAACCGTGAAAAGCTTTTGCGTTGCACGATGCATATTAGTAGTGGCTTGCGCCGTTTAAATATCTGCAGTGGAGATATGAACGTAAGTTCGCACATCTCAGGCGTGCAAACAGACTGAGCGTACGCTTTATCAGCTGATCGATCGGTCGGCCAATAGGCTTGACTGAGGTGTACAGACATGTGGTCATGTTTCGTCCTGATTCCGGACTGTTTTTAGGAAGTGGTCGTTTGAGAAGAAGACGATATGACATGCTAACAGTAGATGATTGTTATATTCCACTGAATACCTTCTTGGCAGGCAGTGCACAGGACAGCACTCAACATTGAATCAATAGTATCGAAGGTTTTGGGTGCAATGTCGGTGGGTCGTGACTCCTGGGGGGACCCCTAGCTTTTCTCATGACATCGAATAAAGCGGGCTTCAGGAACATTATTTAACCTCTAATAAACGTGAGCCACCGGTTAATGTTCTAGTGAACTAATAGAAAGTATGCATTTCACGATTATTTGATAACCACAGACAGATTGTGCAACAATTGAAACTTAAATAAAAGCACTTGGTTAATCGCTTAAAATTCTTCCGGTCCATAACACGTCAAGAGTAGAAACTCGGTGGTCTCTGATAAGCTTTAAAAGCCGACTGGCGAGCAGAATATCAAAATAATGAGCTAAAGGTTTCAACTGACATAGGAGCGTTTTGCCGTTGACTAAATAGAACTAACTAACGCCAACTGTTTTGCAACTATGTACAGTCACATCTGTTTCGTAGACTGACCAACTGTAAAAAAAAGGAACAAACTCAGCTCTTTGGTGTACACCATCCGATCGTCTTCTTGGACAACAGTGACAACATAACAGTGATTTTAATTTCCAACCAAGCACAAGAGTACCAGTTAGAGTAAAAGGTAGTTGACAAAGACAGCAAAACAGAAGCTAACAACAACCGCAAACCAGCTGACGAGGCAAGCAAGCAGAAATAATCAATAACAAGGCAATTAAAAAACACCGGCTTCTGTCTCATTCAACTTTTATAAATGCAGAAATTTCCATACTGTGCAGAATTTTTTGAGAAGAGCCCTGTTATTCATTTTTGCATTATTGGGGATATAAGGTAGTACGGATGGTTTCGTACTTATCTGAAGGATGATGGTTGAGCATGATTCGTACAAACTGATTCACACTGTTAACTAGGCTGATTGATAACTCGACGGACTAATGTGTATTTAATCGAAGCTCAAAAAAGTTCTCATCATCATTTCCAAGAAAAACGAATGAAATATCTGGACCATGGTTGGAAGGTCATAGTTACGATGTCATATGATACCACAACTTTGGTAATACCGATTTTACTCGCTCAAATTCGTATCAGGTGGCCTCACCTCACATAAAAAAATCTTCAGTTTTGCGATTATACCATCGGCGAAATAATAGATGTGGCCCATCTGTTAGACAGATAGGTTGAAGTGACAACTTCAATGCTATGCACATTTCACTATACAGTTCTGGATAAAACAAAATTTCGGAACAACCTGTCCGTATAGTATCACCAATAGGTGGATGAACCCTATAACCACTGAAAAAAGATGCGTTCTCCACCTTATTTTAAACTCTGTTTTCGGTTTGTTCCGGAGAATTCAGACTTGGGACTTTGAATTTCCGGGTTTATGAACTCAGTTACCTACTTGACTACGGATTAATTGGTACACTAAATGGGTTTCCTCAACATAAGGTATGGATCAGACTACGACCCCTCTCGCGTGAGGAAGACAATCTTATGGGTGGTTTATTATTAGGGAATTTCTTTCAGATGTTGTAGAGAGGACCTCTCCGGTTACGTCGACTGCATGATATGCATATGAATAAGCTGAATTGGGTCTACCTATGTCATACCTTCTTGTCACTACCTACGGGCATCCGGGCTATCAGATTTCATGATGTGATGCGCAGTTCCTGAATGTTTAAGAAACTGCCCCCAATCACAGGAGAACTACCCCACATCCATATCAGTGTCTTCCTTATTGAATGTAGTCACTGCTCGCCTAAACTGTAAACTGCCGTCCCCACTCATGCTGCTGATTTGTCTCACCTTACATGTGTTCAAACTCAGAACCCATCTCACTACTTTTCCTCGTATTCTATCTTCCCTATGTCTTTACATTAGCTCGGCCAACTGGGTCATATTTTCATTCCGTTCTCTGAGTTAAACCGATCAGTATTTAACTGCTCCCATGAGTACACTCAGTTTGTGAAAAAATCTAACTATCTGATTAGTAGATAAGCTGTAAAATTCTTTTGACTTCAATGGTCAGTAGGTAGCTAAGCCTAATATTAGATGCAGCAACCTGAAAGGACAAAACCATGCAAGATACAAACTGTGAGGAAGTTGAAAGGCAGTATGGGTTTCACTGCATAACTCTTCAGTTGAGGCAATAAGTGATGAACTACTTCACGCCATTCGTCAAACTAGAAGAAGCTTCAAAGAAATTGCTCAAAGGTGAAAGAACTCAAGGAAGCTTCAGTAATGAGGGATTGGTTATTAGGTCAAGTAGAGCCAGGTCAATTTTTAATGTTTGGTTAGTTTGAATTCGTATACTTTCTTCACCGTAACTATTCTTTTTCTAAGAATTTGTTAACTTGCTCGTGAATACACTTTGCTATACTACTGTAGAAGTATGCGATGCAGATTGGTTGAACACCGGTTCAGTTGAACGAATACCTTAGCAAATGAAGAGGTTTAGATATGGTTTCATTTACTTGTAGTCCATAAAATATATTTTAATGTTGTTATGTGGCATTGCACTATGCTTAAATGTAAGTTTTATTTACAGATAATTTGAGTTTTAAAGACGTTTGATTTGCGTCCTACATCCTTTGTTTAAAGTACTGTGCATAATTAGTACGCAATCTAGTTACAATTGCGCTATAAAATACAGAATATTTTACAAACCGAGTCCGTTGATGAGAGTTTCAACTTTTGGCTTTTCCGGAAGGAACACTTTTTCCAAAATAAAACATTACATTTGCGCTCTGTTTGCAAGTGCGAAAAAATGCCAGAAACCGTTTGGTCGACTAGAGATCTCACAAACTTTTCACTCAGTTTGATTTGTTTATTGTTCACTTCGGACGAACGTCAGTATTTTTTCATTAATTCGGTGTTATTCATTGCCCAGATGGTGAAGTTAAACAGACGTGCCAGGAATACAAGTTATTCATTATCATGCGTAAAACGCTGCATGGTTTTGTTCGCATTTTATAAATTTGACGTGAAAATCTCTCTGAATGATGCAAGTAGACAAAAGAGGATCAGTATATTTTAAGACATGAGATAACATATTTCATTTAGTGGCAGACCCACTAAAGTCAAAATAAAATAGGGATATTTTGTCCTAAGATTAAAAAATATCTGAAATTTACACGTCATAATTTGATTGATTTTTCTTTACAAGTTACTGTTCATTTAGAATGAACTTAACTAACTTTCTTTAACTTACAAAGCAAATAGATCCATAATGTGAAATGTACACATTTTTATATTTCCTTCATTCACATTCTATGAAACGGTTCTTTAAGTAAAACTCATAATTATGCAGTAAGAGGACAAGATTGATCCATCAACTCCGGGTTAAGACAAGGCGGACTGGCGGATTTTGCGTGCGTAATTACCAGCTAAATGACACAGTATTACTGGGTGTGTTAAAGGTCGGGTATGTATCACGTAATACTGTGATAACCGAGTTATTTCGGTCAACGTGGTGACCTGCTGGCTAGGTTTATCAGGCGATCAATTATAACGTGTGTATTGCTCACTATCGTGTCTGTCCATTGCAACTTAACCAATGGTTTGATCAACCACTTTGCCATGTGTTCAGCAATATAACGAGAAAATGTTTTGTTTGTTATTCTTACTGGATCTACAAATAAACCAAAATATAATATGAAAGAAAGAATGTCTTCTGGCAGTCATTGATGAGGATTCGTCAGACACAGATGAGCAAAGTATGAACAAAACCAGGTTTGCGACCAGCGGCAGCACTCTCAGTTGATCTACGATCTCGGGCTTCCAGAGACTCTATAAGGCCATCCTATAACACTGTCCAAAAGAAGCAGGATTAGAGTAGATTTCTCGTCAGAACTGACTGATAAGTTAATGTGTAACGTATTCAGCATGTTGTGAAGTGATATGAGGTGGTGTGACCCAGTACTCATCGTCACAATGTTTACAACGGTCTCCTTTTTGAAAAGGAACCGACTGAAAAGTCTATGGGAGTGCGACAGCCTCGATCAACTGTGAGTGACGTACAGTCCATGGGAAAACCAAACCTCTTCTACTCATCAGTAAACTTATAGTTCTAATGAGCAACCATTATATTCCAAGCCGAATCCACTGAGTTCCATAGCACGCTGTGTGAGGGACCAATCTGACGTTCTGATTTCAGTCACCATCCGTGCTTGCAAATCAACTTTGTATAACGGACAGCTGGCGTGACACAACATTTGTAGAAAGCAAGCGTCCCAGCGACAGTCCTATAAAAGAAGACGACATGAACCAACATGGACCATAAGATCAGTAAGTAAAAAATATAACTTGCACATTAAAAACCAAAATGGTCCCAACAATACAACAACATGCCATTGAAAAAAGGTGGAAACTGGGCAATAAGCGATCAGTTATTCAAATATCGGTCTAACTAACACAGTTAAAGAGCACACTAAATATAAAGTATTTAATTTTCCGGATAATTAAAGTTCAGTACCAATAGAGGTCTCAAGAATATGGCGGATATGTGAATGAGTTGAACATAATGTCAACTCTAAACATAAATAGCAAACAGAATAGACGGTTAGAGAATGGAAATGTTCTACTGTCCTGGTCGACTTTACCTTTCCACCATTATGGCAAAACCACATCATTTTTCACGCATGGAATGAGTCCGTCCACAACTTGCGACGCATATACTGATAAAGTTTGGTATGGCCAAAACCGGTCTATATCTTGTTACGTTTTTATCTTTGTTTAGTGTATATAATATCAGGACAAATACAGTTCTAGTTGGGATGTACAGTGTGTCCCGGAAATAGAAACCCGGAAACAAAGTCTGGAGTCCGAATCATGCCTGGGGCGTCTGTGACAGGTCTGAACAACTGAATTTTGTCTATTCTCACCCGAATGTAAACAAACGATCAGGTATGATAATCGAGTCTAGTCAGCGAACAAACTTTCTGCACATTTTTATCATGGACTACAGAAAAAATGCCAGTTTAATACGCTGCAAGGTTGTCCGATAACCGTCACGCTGTTCCTCTATCTGCGCTTCAGAGGCTTGATCCAGTCCCAGCATCGCAATTCACCCAGACCAAGTTGTGCGCTGCTGTTACTTGGTCCACAGTTTGACGTTGCCCCTCACAAGCATTGAAACGTGTGTGAGCAGCCAGGTGTTATCGATCGTGGACCGTGGTGGCCAAATCAATCAGACGGTGGGGCTGATCGGCTTGATTGGTAATGCTCGTACAACCCTACCTACATAAATCCAGCCAATCCGGCTGTGGTTTCAGCGGTGTGTTGTGCCTGTTTGCTCACTAGAATCGTTTAGCATACCTGACAGTTTGTCTGCGCTTCGATGAGAATAGACAAAACTGGGATATTCAGACGGGTCACACATGTCCAAGTCATGGTTCCTCTCTGATTCGGACTCCAGGTGTCTACTTTTCGGATGATTGCTGAAAAGGGTTGAAATCGATTGCCACACACACCGACTATTGCGGCGAACGCGTTTAATTATACAGTAGTTTTTCACGTTCACGTAGGAGTGTTTTGTCCCAAACACTTAGTAGCAGACTCCGCCCACACCGTCTGAGGACGACCAAATTCAATCCTTCTGTGTTCGGCTGCGCTGTGGATGCGTCTATTAACTTTTCAGTATAGTTTATTAAATTATGACGGCAACTGTGTGACACTTTGAACTTTATGCAGGCTTGTTTGTATGCCATTTTACAGGGAGTAGTAGGAAATAAGGAATGGACTAGATGATTAAGACCTTTGCGTGATGGAGTGTTTTGCTGGATTATAATACCCAAACATACGGTTCGAGGTTCAACTTCCAACATATCCATGGACAAGTGATGAGTAGTAGGCGGCTTTGATTTTTATATAAACTGAACATCATCATGTACAACCGATCAAAGTCGTCACATTTGTATTGACTGTCCAGTTAGCTCCTTTCGAAAAAAAGCAATAGATCTGGGTTTCACTTTCATTAGAGCTCGTCAGTAGTGCATCCCCTTCTCTCGGTAGGGTTTACAACTCCGACCACACTCTTGTGAAGCTGTCGTGTTCGCCACTGCGTCAATGACCTCACATTAGGTACGACCAGCCACATTCGCTTGTGAGTAACGCTCAGGCTGCATGATCGCTTTAAGAAGAGACACAGTAACTGTCCTGTTAACTTTAAGTGTTCATCCCTTGACTATGGCTTCTCTCCATGTTTAAATCACAGAAGCCATTAACTTTTTGAGCGGCGTTCTTGATTTCTAATCCATGAACAACTTTGTGTATGCAAGACAAACTATTAGGTATGTGTGACCCTGCCCACGCACAATAGTATGGAATAAACTGAGGTGCCTGTATGTATCAGTCTGGCCGACTGTTGACAGCGACTACTATTTCCACACATTCAAACTAATATCGCCAAAAATATTAACCACTGGCAGGTTCTAGACATTTTAGTGTTGCGTGGCATAGTTTCTTAAACACATCTAAAATCGATCGCGGTGGCAGTTTGCTTTCGTCGATCCTATTCAAAACATAAGGCTTAAGGATGAGTTGTATACCTGAGATAATCTTGGAAGTTCCTAGATCGAATTATAAGGTATACAGTTGTACTCCTAAACTGCTATACCATCTGAATGTGATCATGCATGGAGAGAGCACGAACACTGAGAACAGGACTCCAAAATCTACCCCGGTCACGGTTGACAGTGAATTGCTGAAGTAAAGGTGAGTTATGCTGAAGGTTTGAAGACACTACATTAAAGTCTGTCGGAACGCAATTTATTGCTTGAAGTTTTTCCATATACTACTCTAGATCAGCGTGAGTTTAGTATGTATACCATATTGACACTCAGTTTCGTGTCTGTTGCTGAAGTGCACCGTTACTGTCAACCAGTGATTTGGTTACTCTGTTGACCGCGAAACAATGAGGAATCAAGATAGAACACACTAATAACGTTTCTCTGGGGACCAGTCGACAACTATGAAAGTTACTTTCAATCTGTATGCTTGCTCCCGCACCACTGTCTACCGGTTCTACATATAGACGGTTTTGGCATCTGCGGTTCAAAAAATGAATGGTTTCACCTGGTAAAAGACAGCATTGTTCAATACGCAAATCAAACAACATTACCCGTTGTTATGAACTTGTAGAATTAGTTGAGGGCATTGAAAAACTAGTTTTCCAAAGAAAGTGCTTAGCGTATTTCCTATAGCTTATCTTGAGTGAGTGTTTTAATGTATTTTGGAGAATATGTACACAGAACCTGGTGTCTAGAGGATGTGAACGGGGCTGAGTGATTGTCAACATAAACTCTGGTTGACAGAGTGATCTCTTCTTCGCAATTCGTCTGGTTGGAACTCAGTCTAGTCCAATTACAGCAAAGGATATCAGATGTCCGCGTGCTGCTTTTGATTAACAGCATATTTGACAGGCTGACTGTTGTGTTCAGAAGACACGTACGCCTGTGATTCATCTGTCTCCCACTTAAACACGTTTTTCTTTCTTTTTTCATTCTGTTCTTTTTCACTTCACACCGACTTCCCGGTCTTTCTCAGCCTTCGCATCCTGAACTCCAAAATTCTCTTTCTTGTACACGCTTTGAATGAGATCCCAAATCAAACAGCACTCTCAACAACCTTGAAAGCACTTTTTCACCGTGAACTAATCAGCATGCTTTCTCCCGGAACCTATTTTCCTTGCTTACAATCTAAATAATTTTTCTAAAGTATTCCTCATCTCTACTTTTATTCTGCAACTTCCGTGCGGTGCGTACTAATGACAGTGTTTGTCGGCTTTGATGTGGTTCCAAGCGTTATGCATGCCCACCAAGTGAGAGTCCGACCAGTTGATAACAAACCCAAATGACGCTTCTCTCAAGATTTGTGGACAACATTGCTTGCCATGTATAAGAAGATTTACTCAACTCATTATGTACGAGTTCAGCTACATTCTTTTGAAGGTATACATAGCATAAAGCCTTTTACCTGTCAACTGGTTCTGTGGTTCAATCATGTGGACTTCAGACGCAGCAAGCAGATAGTGTTATGGTATATGTTATACATTCAACATCTAAACTAAAATACTGACAATGCGGTTTGTGTAAAATGCTCCTAGGTGAGCTTAAACTTTTTTTGTACAACGTAAGAGTGCACGGTATTTTAAAGTACATTTTAGGTAATTTGTTCCACTTCTGAAGAAGAAGCATAAACGCACATAGTACATCTTCCTTCAGTGATATGTACACGGAATACCGTTGCATGATCGAACAGTACTTTCCATCAGTTTTCACATTCACAAACCGGTTAGTTTACAATCATATCACTGGTATTGTATAGGGAATTCTTTGTGTTTCCGTGATAGCCAACTTGTGTAGTATATCGGTTAGGTCTAGCTGATTTCTTACCATACATTTGAACTTGTATAGAAAAGATTATCAGAAAAATCCATTGGATGGAATAAGGTTTATTAGTTTGATTTTACTCAATTAACGGTTTCGACGAACGTCACTCAAGTTACACCCACGATCTTCTTTACGCCTCTGTCTTCCCAGACATTTCTGATGTCTATCAACAAGAATCTCACTATTTCCACATTCGATTGTAAGATTTATCCCTCGAAATGTTTACCATCTTATAAACTGGATCTAAACATCACTAATGAGGTGAATACAGTATTTGCTTTAAAAGTAAGGTTCGTGTACATCATAAATAATGTCATCGTTTACTGGTTAGGGCTGAGAAATATTTCACACAACGGCCTAAAGAAAATACCGTTTGTATCAGTTGTTCAATCATAGATTTTTTACCGCAAAATTTAGGTGAAAAAAGCGAGTAGAGACATTAATCTAAATTGCTGTCAGTAAGTCGAAGTTAACTGCTGTAACATTATATTAGAGGTTTTCCCATACCGTAATTAGTTTCTTTATTCCTTTAAGCTAACTCTGCCACACGCTAGACGGCTGCGAACTGATAACCTGAGTGAGCACCACACTTCACTGATAAAATGGTTTTTACTGTTTGTTCTATACGTTGTCTCAGCGGTTACAGCCACGTGCAGTTATCCAGGATTTACATCTCAGTTAATTCTTGTAAACCGACATAAATAACATAACGTATTAAATCCAGTTTTCACGAGCGTCTTCTCATTAACCGTTTCGAAGATAGATTATCTTCTCTGCCGTTGGATATTGAGAAAGACATTTTTGGATTGACCGATTACGCGTAACTCGTTGTGAACCTTGAGTCGTTAGCGAACGATTCAATAGTGGCTTAGTTTACCTCTCATCAAAGGTGCGCACTCAGCAAGCTTTCTGTCAGTCTAGAATGCTCTCCAAGATGAATAGACTTGTGATATACACCAAGTTGAGAAAATGGTGGTTACTTTACGGAAATACATTCTGCACAGTGAAGTGAATATCATTTTTTTTTTATTTGACTAAGGTTTCTATAAACCATTAACAAGATGTAATATGGAACAGTATAGGATGCAGAAACCGTTGTGCTGTTGCCATCTAACTCCATGTTGAAGCTTGTGGATACCCGATGTTTGACGTTGATTGTTTGCATGGATACATAAAGCTTTCGTGAATAAATTTTTATTTCAACTTCCTTTTACCTTTTCACTTGGAGCCATTTCAATTATCACTTGTCAGTCAAGTAGGAGTAGAAGCCATTTTGGACATATTGTCGATGATGATTAAAACAATGTCTCACAAGAGTGTCATTGACACCCCAGAAAGGTGTGTAATTAGTAAAGCACAATCTGTCTTTACAACATCGTCACTGACACTCAAGACTAACAACACAGAGGAAAACAATAGTTTTCAACAAAATGTGGATTACGCTTCTCAGTAAGGGTGTAATATTTTATCACTGTACAACAGGCAGTGGGCACAATAGTTTTAGTTGTGTAAATGTCAGAAATCAAAACACCGTAGCAATAACTATTTGTGTCTTTCGATGCAAATGATAGTTACATTTCCGATATTCCGGAGTGAAACTAGAAGATCGAACATCAGCTGCAATTATTACTCAACCAACGGATCACACATTGAGCCGACGGATTTAAACTGCAACCCAGAAAAACTGCGTATTCACTGATTACACGTCACTAGTTTGTGACAAAGGTATGCGAATCGATGTACCACTGTAGTGGTTTCAACTTCAAGTTTTAGCAATATTTGCACACAGAAAAACCTCTGCTGAGAGCTCTAATCGGCTATCTCATCACGTCGTTGCAGTTGTGAACGAAATGCGTTGATATGTAGCTCAAACTCCGAATGACTTGGTCTCGCCCTATACCATCTCGTTGTCTTGTTTGCGGTGGTAGATCTTTTGTCACAAAGTGGAATATTCCGTTAGGTGGATAACTGAAAAGAATTTTCTTGGTTTGCCTTAAGTAATTTACATTTCTACCAAATCTGTACGGTAAATGATAATTTCCGTAACGAATTAATACAGCCACGTCATATATTATCAAAATCTTCAACATCGATAACATTCATCTTGTTAAACGAGAAAGTCTTATTAAAAAAGAGCAAACTGAATTTGACATTGAAAATTACGTACGCGCAAGAATATGAAAATCCTTTCCACAAAATTATACCAAAAGCCCCCTCTTCGTTATTCTGCAAAGGATAAGTGCGATGTGTTCCCATCACAAGTTTTTTGTAGCCAGACCCGTCTTTTATACATACGCCTCAAGGGGAAACCCGATTCGTTGGAACATGAACTCCAACATGAACGTTTCTATACCAGAGACGGCTAGGACGATGAACAACGTATCCTGGCGTTTCTGTAAAACTGGTGAATTTATAAGCGCCACAGACAACAAAATAGACTGGAGTTTTGACTGCAGGGCTTTCACATCAAACCCTTGAACTCTGGAAGTAAACGCGTCCTACAGATATGCTGTGTATGAATCACAGAGTGGTCTTGCAGGTAATTCATGATCACCCGTGACAAGAATGAGATAGAGGGCAACATGAGGTGCCTAAGCGTGTTAACATAAAGATCGAAGTGTTCATGACCATCTGGCTGAATCGCTTTGCTCAACTCAAAAACTGAAAATCTTAAATATTTTTCATTAACAACTCAGCCGGAATGTAACTAACCAGTTCAATAAGCGCAACGTTTGCGTAATGAAAGTCAGCCATGTATATAACGCTGGTTCAGCAAAATGGTTTCATTGACTTCCATAGACTTGAAACATGCAGTTGTGTTTTGAATCCGTTCACGTATAGATAATAACTGTGATATTATTTGAATTCAAGAGAACTTCCTACTTTTCTGATTGACGGCTGTAGTATGTTTACCATTTTGTCTGCAAGAAGTCTTCAGGTTTTAAAAACAGCAAGTGGCAGCGTCATTTTATGGTCTCCCAAATGTCATTACAGTCACAATCACAAGCCGTAAGTTCACTTTCACTTGGTGTCATGTGGACAACATGAACCGGATGCAAAGAGTTGATTAAACTTGGCTTAGTCGTACCAAGATGATGATCAAGTTAAAGAAGCGGATGACTACACATTCAGTAGAATAGCTCAGAGCAGAAGGGTAATGTAGGAAAGCCAAAATCCAGTAGATTACAGTAGCTCAAAGAATCTGACGGGGGAAGTCAATCAGACACCAGGTGGAAAACGTACATGGAGATAGGCAAAAAAATGTCACTCAACATTCCAGAATCGAATAGAACTACACACGCAGTTTATACGAAAATCCTGTTTTTGATTAGACCAGAATTTTAGTTTGCAAAAGTAGGAGCATGTGTGTACGAATGAGACAATAATAATCGTGCTTTCGGTTGTAAAAGCATTACCTGTTTTTACAACTTATCGACAACTGATTAGATATGCATACCAGGCTACTGTGTAAATTAACTAGAAAGACAGGATTGCAAAAATCTGAGCATTCCCATGAATTGTACGAACGATAAGGTCCATTATAATCGACATATACACTAGCTTGCGATCAACTGGCGGTGTTATCGCATCTTCCTTGCCCAACACAATCTACTCGTACTGTAGGCAGTTATATTTGTTTCCCTGTTCCGTTATAAGGACAGAAGTTACGTCCGTTGAAACTGATGAAAACTACATTTTTCATTTGTCTAAAAATAGACAGCGTACAATTAGGCCACTACTAACTCAATAGACTTAAGTAACGTCATCTGAATTACAGTTCTATCATGCCTGTTTCGAACGTAAACTTTAGTTGTCTGTATGTTTGCACAACACTATATGTGTATACTTGACGGAAGTAATCGGGATATCAACCATAATACTCAAGTTTAACTTATGCATTCACGTAAAAAATATCGGTAAACAGCTTTATAATCGTGATCGAAAACGTTAGGAAAGTATTTTCAGATAACAACCGTTGCACGCCGTATGTACGTGTTCGGAGTGGTTCACAATACATGGGAATGTATGACGCAACCAACGTGAAGTTACGTTTACTGCACAGGAACTATACCTTGATGCTGCCGTATATCAGCGTTTTAGATCTGAACTTGGCTTGTAGCTGATGTTCTTGATTAGTTAACACATTCAATGTGGGAAAGTTCGCATTTTTCCTGCGTACTGATTAATTCGAGTTTGACCCACGTGTCATGGAACTGATCACCACAGTCAGAGTTGATCTTGGTCAACCGTACCTCTCCGTGGCTCTCACTGAGCACAAAACAAATATACCTCGCACACAATTTACGTGGGAACCTGATGAGAATGTAAGTGAAGCATTTACATCTCACAGTGTCTCTTTTATCTTTAATGACGGAATGAGTCCTAGGCCACTGTAAATCAAAAGTGAATTGGGACTCATAGTAGTGTCCCTAGTAAACATGTACCGAAATTCTCACGATAATACACATCATACAATCTGACGTAGACTGAGTGGAAAAACGGTTGACCGAGGTTCAGCTTACATGATCACTTCATAATGCAATGAACGTGCCCCGAGCCAGTCTGCCTAATGAGTCCAAACGAAAACAAAATTGGCAGTGGAAATCGATAGTGAAACATTACATCTTTGTACTTTCATAATTCATCACTTTAATGATTCAAGGTGGCATGATACTATAGGCTCTGACATCCAGATTGATTAGGTTTCAACCAGTAACATACCAACTTGAAAGTACAACAATAAATATTCATGAAAAGATCAAAGTGAATTTAACCATGCACAATTTTTGATGATGTGCACTTGGTTGGTTTTTATGCTTAACTAGTTTCATCGTCGCCAATCATAACCCACACTGCCTACCGTCTAGTTGCTCAATATGATCACAATATTCACTGTTAGTGTTTGTTCTTAATGGGGCATGATACAACTTGCCAGCTATTTTGTTGTTTATCATTCAACTTAAAAAAGGAAGACCATGGGTAAATTCACCGGAATTTTAAACCACTGGTTGGCATCATCCAGGATAGGGTGGTTGCCTGATGATCAATTTTGATATTTTTCATGTTTAATGCTGTCGCATTATCGACTTCCTCCGTAGATATCTGACCGCTTGTTTTGCTTATCACCACAAGTGTACTCCAAAACAGTACGTCCATCTGAAGCAAACTGATAAGGAAATAACATCACCAACTTGGGCCAACCCTTGCTATTCAAACTGCCGTACATTTTGTCCGCTTTCTTTAAGACTACAGGCAATGAGTTTCTACTAATTTTCAACTGGAAAGTCAACTTATTGAATATTGCAACGACAGACCTCTCAACAACGTTGTGTGCGGTGACAGTAACGTGACAAAACACTTACCGTTGAATATATATTTTGAGAATTCACCTGTTATAGAGATCAAATCACCAACCCTATCTTATTGTAATCCACAAGAAACTATTCAGAGTCCTAGATTTATACAATAGTGCTACAATTGCTCAAAGGTATATCTAACACATCCTTTTAGATTTACCAATTTTGACGACCCTGGGAGCACTTCATTTTCAAATTCGAAGAAATCTGCATAAAAATCTTACGTAAAAAGAACTTGTCTGTGAGTCTAGATCTGCTTTGTTCACCAACCTGTCGTTCATCTTTTCCATTCCCTTACCTTCTAGCACAATCGCTTTAAGAAACCGCGGTGATCATTAAAAGCCTGAAACAAGCACGTCCGACCTAACAAGAGACTCTACTACATATGTGGCATTGAATAGCAATGACTTTTCCAGACTACTATCACATCGCAAGAATGGCTATCGAATTACGGACGACTGTATTCCCGCTCATGTACCATACTTGTATGGCTTCAAGCGAGCATGTTAGATTTGAAATGCCGTCTCTGAAGGGACCAGCTGACTGAAACAGAGGAAGTAAAATATCAACGTGTCACCACATTTATTCTAATCATGTCGCGTAACCCACTTAATCAGTACAGAGGATACAAGTGGTACCTACTCGCAGATATAAAAGAAGGTCTCAACTGTTCCAAAAACTCACTACTTTGAGCTTAAATCTGTTCTCAACCATGGTATCAATAAATCGGAAGGTAGTGTGACATTCGAGAAATTGAACAGGCAGCATGTGATCAGTGCCTGTGATCGCTGGTTTCCGTTCGCATAAAACAGGCCTGAAATCTGTGTGACGACCCTATGGGCATCCGTTTATTGTCTATCGCGTTGTAGTTACTCACAGGTCTTAAATTAAATATAACTGCCAAACCAAGGGACAGTCAAATAATTGACTAATAAATGGCATTTTGACCCGGTCCATGGTACACTGTCTTCAGTTTATTCGGAGACGAGTCGGAAAAGCGGCTTTTTACGGACGGCCAGCCGTCGTGTTCATTTAAAGCCTGAAGACTGCTTTCGATTCAGTTGACAGCAATGTTTTCTCGGATTGAATTCTTTACCATATCACCCAAAAGAATTAAATCATTCTTTAACTATCACTATGTGCTCACATTGCAAAAAGATCGGGAATTGGCTAGCGGCTCTGTCGAGTGCTTTCCAAATGTCATTCGCAATGGCCTCATGATCATTTCCATTCTTGTTCAGTTTTCCAATGCACAACATTCTGCAGCGTGCCCGTAAGAAATCAGTCAGTTTGATGTCGAGTCTCTCTTCTGGCAATAGAGTAACGTGCTTGAAATACTTGAGTGATATCCTCTTGTTTACTGTATCTGCCAACGACATGCAAAATATGCTCAAAACGTGATTTGCACGGCTAGTTTGTATGGAATTAGGGCCACACCTCCAAGGTACTGCAAAGTGCTGCTTCAAGACTGAGGTAATCCGACTCTCACACTCCTCACTGAAGACAAACCACTTGAGGCTGTAAACCCACCCACATTTTCGGGTGGTACTATCTCTCTAGCCAGTAATATTGGGGATCAGATATCATCGAGGATAGCAAATATATGCGTTGATTTTGCCAACCTGCGGCATTCCTGGTGTCTCAATGGCATCCGCTCGCTGTTGGAAGAAAGAGTGTATAGTGTGTATGCGTTCCGTTTCGTTGTATGATTCAGAAACACAGACCGTTCGTGAGGAAGATGGTAACAGGCCTTCTGTGTTTGAGCATCTTTCCCTCTGCCCATCAGTCCATATCGACTGGAATGATCGCGATAGTAATGCAGCCGTTCATTAGCACGAACTTCGAAACACTCTGGATACGCAATCATCTGGTCAACTAATCGGGTTGCACAGTTTGCGGTGGTTTGGTCATGTACTACGCATCCTGCATGAGGTAACATATGTTGAGAGATTCAGAAGTTAAGCAAAACTGTGTATGGGTCAAGCGACAACGAGGTTACCAAATAGGACGTCCTTGATTGATTCATTGAGTGAATTGGATAGTTGTCGCATGCCCGTTTGAAGTCTTATTGAGCACTCAGTAAGCTAATTAGAGGAGCTATTCGAGATGGTAGTGTGCCGCAGTTAATGACCTATCTGCAACCATTCCGCTTCTATTCCTTTCTCTTGGACTTTTAACTTAACTTTTGACGTTTTTATTAAGGTTTTTCTCTTTTGTGATATTCTCTACAATTGCTGAATTGAGCGGCGGTCCGAGCTACACTACCTCCCCGTTATGTTTATAGTTTTTATGAACGAAATACTAAAGTTGAATCGGAATAAACGTCACATTCAGCTTTTAAACGACAAATACGTAAGCTTCTTTCGTTTCTGAAATAGCCTTTTCATAAACTTCACACAGTGGCACACAGTTTCCTACAAATGGACTCTCGCACACTCATCATCACACAAGTTTTTGTAACAAGTGGGAAAGTGGAACTGTGATAAACCGTACACTTGTCTCGCATTTCTTCAAGGCTCTGTCAAAACATTAGATTTATTTGCGTCATTACCTACTTTGCACTCGTAAATTTTCTTTGTTTTTCTTTCTCCTCCTCAGGTCCTATTGTTTTCTCCTCCATATTCGTCCGTTTATTTACCCACTACGTTTATATTCATGCGTTAACTTGTCAGTTCATGGCGCTGTCAGGTGGTCTCAGTGCAATACAACGCTGAGTATATATACATATACGTATGTATTCAAGTAGCCACGTACAGTTGATATAGCTATACAAAATATTCATAACTTCCCCATCATCGTGATGTATATGTCTCGTTATGCCTGACTGACATTATCTATTCTAGCATCACCTCTGCGCCAGCAACTTGTGTAAACTTCATATTTGAGAGATGTGTGATTCCCATCATAAGCCTGGTGTTTATAAGCATTTATCAAAGTGAGGGCTTTTGAAAGCATAGATTTAACAGGTAGATACTTTGCAAAAGAATAAAATTGTAAACTTATTAATCAAGGAAACCTATTAAAGAAGACATGTTGATTCTCATTCAGTAACACCATGACATTCAAAGGTCAGCAGGTTCAGAAAAGATGATCTTTTAGCTCTTAAGCCAATACCAGGAGTTATTGCACGCTTAAAGACAAGAATGGAACGATCTGAGTTCAACTGCGTTCAACTGTGCAAAACATACGGGAAAGATGCTTGGAGATTTTGAGTGTAAAGTTGAAACGTAACATAGTTCCTTCCGGCTGACTACGCTCCGTAGTGGCCATGATGAACGTCAAACAGCTTTACACTATGTTATGTCATCTGTCGTGTTTTTCAAGTAGACTTTTGCAAGGTGGGGCATGGCGTTCGGAAGGTGGAAACAACAAACATCTACATGGTTGTTTTTTGTTTTGTAGCGACCACTTCTGCGATTTCTGTACTCAAAACACTGGGAATAGACAAGCATCGATTCAAAGCAACACTGAAGAAACACGTATACGTAGCTTTAATCGATTCAGTACATTTCGAGTTGGTCTAAGAGTTTCTTTTGTGATCGCTTTTTTGACTGTTTCTGTCAACTCGCTGAGACCAAACAGGTATCAGGTTACCTTATACCACTATGAAATTCCACCATTTCGATTTGTTAAATGCCAAAGACCGCCATTGTATGGTTTACTACAACTAACTTACCACTCTAGTATCGTTGAGGTGTGTACAGTGGCATTAATGCGGCTAACGGCTACTAGCCTGTCAATTTTTATCAAATGTGTACCAAAGCCTTTCAAATAACCACGGAATCTGAAAGTGCTCAGTATTTTCTACCGGAAATTGTTACTCCAAACATATTGTTCATTTAACTCTCACATGCTAGAACTTTGCGTAGTTTTTGGCGGGACTTCACGCAAAGCGCTTTTCAATTTGTCCGGTTTTGTTTCGTACGTTTTTTTCTATAAGGTACCAAACAACAAAACGTTTTTGACACAATACTAGCAAAATATATTACAGTTTGTTGACTTCTTCAGAAAACAATTTAATATACTCATCAAGTGCAATATTTTGTGAAGTTTTGTGAGCATATGCAAACGTTTTTAATCCTGTCGTAAATTATTACCATTACTGCTGGTTAGTTTTCCAGCGAACGAAATATTGTGATTTATCACTAAGTATTCGTAATCCAGATTGGCAGTTGATGACCTGACGAAAAACTTATTCAAACCTGTCCTAGAATGTTAAATTCCTACTGCCTGATGTAAATTCCGGAGACTCAAACTTCGTGTTTATCTTTCCCGTCCAATATTCTCATGTCAGTAAGCACTACAAGTATTGAAGGTAATGTTTTAAGATTTTAGTAGTTTCTGGTGTCTAGCCACATTTCAATGTCTTCTGTTGTACACTGCCTAATTGTACCTTCTTAGGGTAATGTGTAGCACTGGCTTGGAATATTCTGACACTCCTACCGCTTCGATATGGCTAACAGACAACCAATAATTTTCTTCGTTTTTATTCATAAATCATTAGAAATTCTGACGGCTGACAGTTTTACTTACCCACAGTTGGTTTACGTTCGTCGTGTCCTCCAAATATCCCAATACAAAACATGAGATTGCACTTTTGGATTTTCTAATAGTGTTTGCCGAAAATAACCTTTTCGAAGCCTGTGCGGTCTGGTCTGGTTATAAGGTGTTACTTCGCGTGATGTGTTCGTAATTTTCACTGATAATAATGTGACCTCAAAATTGGAGAGCAAAACTTAAAATTGCCTCAGTTTCATTCAACTGTCGACGTAAGCTAGAAATTAGCCGAAGGACTGCTTCAAAAATATTTTGGAAAGCCGTTAGAAACTCGCTGGCAGGCACGTTTAAAATAGCCTTTTGTTCAGCTGGTATACAACCAACATCGACATCGTTAGAAAACTGATTCACCAAAAATGGTTAAATGCTACCCGATTGCTTTGAAATACCACGTGGAATAAATCGTTTGTAACAATGAATTACCAAAGAAAATTACAAGAGAATAATTATATCTTGTAAACTGCCAACTACCTTTAGCGAATGATTAAGAAACTTGAAAGTCTACAATAAGCCAATCCGTTTTTTATTCAGTTTGACTTGAGAATTTCATGAAGGGCGACAGCAAACAGGCAAAATCAGTCGGTGTAGTACAAAAATGGTATCACCAGTGTGTGTAGGATAAAGCAAAATATTTTAAGTGACTTTCATCCGGACAGAATGAACACTTCAACTGAGTCTAACTATTCAATTAGCCCGGAAATTTTGTTTTGACTTTTCGACCACTCACAATCATGGTTGTATTCCATATTTGGTTATAACAAAAGTGTGTTCTAAGAAAATCTAACCTAATTGTTTTATTTCGAAACCAATGGAACACACCTGCAGTAGTACGTGTCAACTCACACTTCACGTGTTTTCCGAGACCAATCAAGTTTAGGTGATATAATTGTCGGTGGTGCAATAAATATTCCAATCTGTCAGGAGTATCCTTACCATAATACGTAAGTGAAGTGACAAACAGATTTGTTCTTTTCTTCAAACACTGTGGTCGCAGAACAGCTCTGTACCACTCGTTGCTAATATTTAGTGTCTTTTTTCCGTTGATTTTTAGGAAAAGGAAGGAAGGGAAAGAGGAGAGAATGAGGAAACTGGAATGGAGGACAGTAGCATAGGCTTTTCCGGTTAACGCAACAGTGTTGACGTTGAACAGGAAGATGGCAATAGAACGCTGATAATGATGCCGAGGGATCTTTTTGTAATTGACATAGGGGTAAGTAAGAGAGGATGAGGAACAAAATGAAGGTAGAGAAAGGCATGACTGACGATGAGTGGAAAGTAAAAGTTTATAGGGAATAGAGAAAAAACATTTGAGGGCAGGCAAGAAGAATGATGTTAGCGTTGATGATATTGGTAGAATTGGTGGGAAAACGGACACTTGCAGAGTGAGAAATAAGGAGAATGTCAAAGGTAGTGAAAGCGATTGGGTTATTGACTATAACGACAGCTGCATTCATATTATACTGGACTTCAGACCGTAACAAGCGTCCATAACTTGATTTCTGACAACAAGTACATTTGGTACACTGGACTATAAAGGATAAAGAGCAACAGACAAGCTTTTTTCTTATAGCTTTAGATAGCCACATATAAACCTTAAGTTAAGCACAAACTATGCACACAAACAGTAAGCTGCTGATAGTGATTTGTATACTGACCTGGTTGCTTACAGCGACTGAGGTTATCCATATTCATTTGAAGTGAAACTTTTATGTTGGTCTAAGATGCATCTTAAACGTTAACACACGATACCTTAAACTTGTTCGTGTGAGTTCAAGTTAACGTGAATCACCTTCTTACAGGTGAATGCCAAACGTGTTTGGATGAGTAATTAGGTTCAGATCACCTTTGTTAAATCAGCAGAAATTTCAGTTTACAGAAGATGCAAAAGAGAAGCAGTAAGGGTAAAAGTGCACACAGTAACCTCACAAGATTTAATGCAGCTCAACTAACGATGTGGATTTGTTTGTGCTTGGTTTATCCGTGTTCTTGATTGTGTGTGTAAATGTGCTACCATGCACATTACAAGTACACGGTGGCTCAACACATGTTGTCCATAATAAAAAATTTTGGCACGTACATTCACTGATGTTTAGGGCTGTCGTGTGTCTATCCACATGGAATTTCCGAATAAATCTGTATTCTCTATAAAAGCGGCTCACATAAAGCAGAAAAGATTGTCTGAGAGGAATGTTGCTTGTACAGAAATCCGGTGAATAGCCCGTTTTGTTTGTCAATACTAGTTCACACACACAGAGAAAACGGGTTGCATTCGGAACTAACTAACTACAGTGCCACGACGTTTTTTAAAGTTCACTGTGTTGTGTTTGACATGAAAGCGACATAAAAAAATTGCCCTAAATGTTTTAAATGCTGATGAACATAGGTATTTTCGAACAAACGGTAATTCACGCCACTTAGTTGGTACAGCCGTTGCTTTTGATAGAAATTAATAGGCCTACTTTGAAGATTTTCCTCCGGTCTGTTTACAATTTTCTCTCAGTCGGTGACAACAGACCAGTAGTCCGAATTCGGAAGCAGCTAGTCAAGGGAAACGTTCATAGAAATGATACACTGGTACATAATGAGGGACTGAAATGTGGTAGAATTTTTGATGCGCAAGTGTTTAGAGCTAAACATCTTTGAATACAACTTGCTTAAGGGTGTGCTTCAAACTTAAATGAACTGTTAAAGATTAAGCAAACACTTCTGCATTATCAGAACGACAAATAAAAGCCAAATTAGCATTTCAATACGTTCGTTTTGCACATCGTCATCGTTAGTCAGATATAGCCGGCTACAAAGTAATTGGCATATGTTAGAGATATGATATATTTTAAATCACAGTAGAGAGTAAAGTGAAAATTACTGTGGAAACTCTGGTCGAATCACACAGGGGAATTATGTATACATATATCTTTAACACGTAAAAGAACCACAAAAAGGGGCAAACGCGACAAAGCATGAGAACAAAGAAATATTGTGTAAAATGAAAGAAGAATCAAATGTGGAGTGATAAAGGGGATAAAGTAACAACGATGAACAAAGAGACTCGCAACATGAGTGCCATTAACTTCTTTTCTTTGCCATATCACATAGCGTGATCAACCAGAGATGTTCGTTGTTCTTTGGACTTCAGCCAGGAAGCCGGAAGCGACTTACTGAAACAAACCTCAAAGTTAGTGTCTTCATACCTCGAATTCAAATAATGCATTGACCACTAGGCTGCCACTTCCAAATTGACCAACTGCATGCAAACAAAGTACAGTGGGACAAAGGGTGAGTTGGTATTCGTAATATGTGGCCGAGCCAAAGAAGCTTGTGAGACGAGATCAAAATGCTCAAAGGTCGACAGGGTGTTCCGTTCCGAAGACACGTCATTGAACTTCGTCACTGTTGAAGTGGCGCTCCTACCAAGCCTCACTAATGCCTTGGGGACAACGATGGTCGAAAACGGACACTGCGTGACCATCCTCTACGCGAATCGACCAGGTTTCTCAGTCATGCATTAGGACTGCCCTTACAGTAGCACTGTACATTCAGCCTTTCACAGGGGAGTAAGATAATACCGACGCCGCAGATGCGTAGATTGGTAAGCGTAGTCCCGGCTTTTGTTATGTATTTTCTGATCTCAGACGTTCCACCAGCGCCCATACAGCTTCTAGTGTACGTTAATTTCTTGATTACTACCAAATTCTCACCACTTAGAGTGAGAGCAGGCGCAGATTCCTGCCAATCCCCCAAAAACATTGTACTTAGTAGGCCTAAAGGTCATATCAAACTGTAGAACTGAAACTTTCAATAAATCTACCATGTTCTCTCTGTGGACCTTCGTGGATTAGAGCGTTTCCGTCTGCATACGTTAATTTCGAAGTCGAGTGCTTACGAGCAGTTCTACACCATCATGTTCACAGCCTGTCAGGGTACACTCCAGGATCTGGTCTACTGCAAAGTTGAATGGAAACTGAGAGGGTGGGTCACCTTGCCGTATGCCACTTGAGATACTAAAGGTCGGCGATAAGCTGCCGTAAAGCTTTACGTTTCCCGAGGTGTGAAAGTAAATTGGCTTCACGATGTTCACGTGTTTCTCAGGCACACCCTCCCTCGATAGACAGTCGCGGAATGCAACTCTGTCAATTGACTCGAAGGTCCCATTGATGTCCAAGAAGACAACATCAGTTGGTGTTTTATATGAATGGCGGAATACAAGCATCCGGCGAAGGTGTGATCAGTGCTGTCACGGCCAAGGCGAAACTCAGCTTTCTGCTCATCGATATGTCCTCCGCGCATTTCGCTCAGTATACGAAGTACAATTGCTGCGATCACCTTCGGTGCAATGTGAATAGTGCCAATTCTTCTGTGATTTGCATACAGTGTGTGAACCCTTTTTGAAAATTGGAATGATGTTAGCGAAGCCTTAGTCATCTGGAACAACTTCATTGACCCAGAGCTTCTGGATCAGAGCCGTCAGTCCTCTAACTGAGGCTGGGCCTCTGTCTACAAAAAGAGTAGGAAGGAGTTTGTCTGGGTCGGGCACTTTGCAACGTTCCAGAACCTTGGCCTTGAAACAGACTTCTGTTTCCAAGGGCGCAGAATCGTCAACAGACTAATATACACAGGCAGAACCCCGAACCATAGTCAATGATGCGGATGGCCATGTGAACTGCTGTTGGAAATGTTCAGCTCAGCGTCGTGTGCGTCATTACAGGTTACATGTAGACACAATTGGATTCAGAGATTACCTCGCTCACACCTGGCTTCCTGCTACTAGTTTCCCGGTGGGGATGAAAAAGCTTCTGAAAGTTCCCAATAGCACCGGTCTGTTCCATTTTGATAACGTGTTGTCTCCACTAAGCCTCGCAATCCTATCGTAGTTGCCTCCGCAGCTCCAGAAGGGTAGCCTTGCGGGCCGAGTTTTACTCCCTGTTGGATGGAATATTCCGGCGGACGTCGAGAAGTTCTAGTGGTCGAATAGAGACACAGAGGTTGGCAGTTGAACGAGCAGTAGTGTTGTAAGCAAAGAACGCCGAAGGCACGAGGGTTATTTATTCAAGAAAGCAACACATGGGTTGAGCGTTTAAACATGGCCACAAACAAAAACACACATTTGCATACGGTACTTGGTCGAGACCGTCTTGGTTGCCACAAACGCCAAGGTTCAGTTCCTTTACGTAGTAAGGATCATTTTGGGCGATACTGCACTCCGACGTTCCTTCCTGCATTTTTTCTGCGACTACTTCCATGTCAGAATACATGCTTTGGTCCTACTACTGAATAGCAGTAGTGTGAGTCGTATTTTACGATCCTTCATCTTCACTACAGTAGAACTGCATCAGGCAGTACTACATTTATGCAATGCATGTCGTGTATGTTCCCAATGTGCTTCAATGTCGTCTGGTGGGTAGGGACCTACACAGGATGCAAGCTCGTCTTGGTAAGCGTAAAGCGCCTTTAAAGCGCCCGTTTAAATACGACATTTTGTAGTTGGCGGCGAAGTTGTCCCCCATAAAAGCACAAAGGGAGCTTGGTACATAACAGTGCATAATCGGAATCCACGCAGGTTCTCCAGATTTATTTGAATTCTGAGAAAGAGCCACGTCATTGATAACGAACAGCCATGTGGTCAGCCTGCGCCCTAGACTGACTCGGGGATGGATGTCGTCAGGTGGTGCATAGAAGCCTAAATCGTCGAAAATTAGTACTTGCCAGAAACAGGTTGGTATCAGCACAGCAGTGTAACCAACGTTCTCCGTCGTCTGTTCTACAAGTACCGTAAGAGTGAGGGCCACCTAAGTCATGCTCGTCAGCGTTTAGCCTTTCTACTTGAGCGTCCTAGTCTCCAACCAGTACATTAATGTTCGTGCTTAGCGTGGTGTGTACAGGGTTAGTGAGCTGGTGATGAAAATCATACTTGACTACATGAGGACTGCCGTCTATGACGGCATATGCCGCAATTTGTGATGGGCGCTTCCTGGTGACCTAAATGTACCTTCGACTGTGACAGTGGAAAGACGGCTTTTGACTGGAATCCAATCAAGGAGTGCCTTCTCTACCTATGTGCTTAGGGCAATTTGAAAACCGACTTGATCAGTGGCTTGAGTCACGGAGTGTGCAGACATTGCACTCGTATGGTAAGGCGGCTGACGGTGATTGAATGTGTAGTACTGAGCTACAATTCTGAAGCCATGTTTCAGCGAGACTACGGATATCAGTGGCGAGGGTCACAAAAGTATGTGTAAGAACCGCCTGTTGACTTATTTTCATAAGTGTTCGAACATTAAGTGTGTGTCCTTCAAGCGAAGAAACCTTGGTGTTTGGCACACAATCGTTCTAGTTATGACTTACGTCGCGAGCGGTAATGAGTCACCTGGTGAAGATTTATTTGTCAAAAGGGTGGAGACGGGACAAAATGGTTTGGTGCGGTAAAATTTAACATGGAAATAAAGTCGATCGCTGACGCCTTGGCCGAAAAGTTGCGACAGAATAGTATAACAAACGTCACAGTTATTGCAAGTCTGAGCTCAACTTTTTGTGTATGAGACTTCTCGGTTGTCAAGCTGAAGGATGGGGCTGGCTTATGGGGCGCCATGTGGAGTTTCTGGTTCAAAAGGAGCCTAAACAACAACGCAGCGCAGCGAGGTACGGAGTTTTCAGTTCACTGAGGGCAAATGATGGTTAGGTTCTTATGCCGTCCATCTACCCAGAATGCCAAGTGTACTTTGCAGGGGGTTGCGATAGAAGGAGAGCAGCAGTTCGATGATTCACTAACGAAAGTGGATCTGATCTAACAGATCTGTCTAGCCGGAAAGTTCAAGATCAACCGGACAGTTGAGACGTGTGTCTTGTTGCTGGGAGGCCGATGACTGGATAGTTGCATACGCTCTTCGAATGAAGTGCAAGCATCCAAGCTACGCGGTACACCTTGCATACTCGCAGAAACCGGTGACCACCCTGGGATTTGTCCATGATCCGGGGCGACTGGAGATGTTTGCAGACCGTACGAACAGCACGCCGAACGAATGGCGTGATGTCTGGGAACTCAAGTACTCACGCTGTAGCGCATGGAATCACTTTGTGGCAGGGTAACTTACACCATGTCGTAGCACTGTCAAAGAGCTTACATCGTATTTCTTAGAAGATCCGGCTGTCGGCCGTGAATTCACCACGCCCCGGTAGCACTGCCGCCTATTGTCCGTGATTGCTTATTCGTCGGGAGAACCCCGCTAATTTCGCAGTTAACCTTCACATGGGAGAAGGCTTCATAATCCGCAACCTGAGGACACGTACGGTAGCGTTGACTTAGTCCACCGGTTTATCCGGGTATTGGGTAAAATAAAATGAAGAAAGTGGGATTTGGCTAAGATTCTTATCTTAGTATGTGGGAAAAAATGTAGAGAAGTGGCGAAATACAGATAGGAAATTACTAATCAAATTGAATTTCAACCGATATTTGTAAGACCGGGTGCGGCAGAACAATCAGACGAAATTTCATGTGCACTTCAAGTCTTGGTACACAGGTTTCGATAGTCTGAACTGTGCATACTAGACAGTTTGCACGTATTTAAGAGTTTGACAACACAAACAACGAAATTCTCTGCTCAGCTCAGTGTAGTAAGACTTTCTGTTTGTTGCTAGGGCGGGTAGTCCACGTGACCACGTGTTTAGATATACAGCTGTCAAGGTTATTATATTGAGATTATGCTCTCAAGTGAATGCGTTGTACAGGACTGTTTGAATCCCTATACCGGATCCGGAGCTAGACATAGACTAGGCCCGAGTTAACTGAACCTACTTTATCGATGTCACTGAGGCCTTCGGGAACTTCTTCTGAACTGAGTGACAACAGTATAAGTACACTGTACGCACCCGCAATCTGAAACACTTTGACTACATAGCCTACAGTCAGAATGACGGGAAGTAGCATACACCCACCCATGTGAAATGCATTTCATAACTTTGTCGGTCGAATACCGACGTTCAAATGAAAATACAAAGTGTGTTTGATGTTCCTGGGTTACTGAAGTAATCGTTGATGATATTCTTTCAGTCACTGACTCTAATATAATACTCGACGTTTTCACAATCTGCGTTAGTTAGTTGGTCACTATTGTTGGGTACTTATCTGAAATGCGGTCTTATCAAGATTGGGCTATGTTCACTCACGTGTCCACGCATGCAACAGAGGGAGTGTGTGGTCGCTTTAAGGTAGTATATTTACGATCGCGATTGGTGATAGTCGTTTCCCACGTCAAAGCTGCTGTCCACTATCCCGTCAATCTGATGCCAAGATGTGTTATCACACCGATCAGTGTATACAATGTGAGTGATTTTACTAAGTGTGTTACAACGCATATTCTATCACAACTAATGTGCGCTTTACATACCAAATATTGTCAGACACAACAGCACGTGAGACCGTTTTAGATGGTTCCCGGGAACAGAATCTGAATATAATTCAGGAGTATAAACTTTATATTGTACAGTTCATATACCACAACATAGCATGGGAACAGCGTAAAAAATTGAATCACTACGCGGTCTAGACGTGGAAGCGAGTAGTTATCAGGGTGAACGAGACATTACGTGAAATCTCGATTACACTCATAATTATTGTTTTCCCCATTACAGCAGACATGCAGCTCTCATATATTAAAGATCAGCCTGCCCATCAGCACCTTTAAACTGGAACCAGCGTTAGGTTCATGGACGCATGACGCAATCTCGTACGTTGAAAATCTCAACAGTTCGTCCATCAATACATTCAGATACTTTAGTGTGATGAGTGACGACGTGAGGATGAGTGAGGTAGAGTTGGAGCATTTCCAAAGGTGCCTTGATAACACAGAAGTCTCATATTAAAAAATGAGACCCAGATGTTTTTGGTGGAATTTTGATCTGGCAGTCGCATCAGCGAGAGAAAATAACTTAGTCCTTACTTTAATCCAGACTACTTGCTCAGACTTGCATTATGATATCTATCCTTACTGTCTGTTAAGAGTTGCTGAATAGTTCTGGTGTTCTGGGTTAATGCATGAAATTTTCAAAATATTACAACGATTATTCTGTTGGCCTTTCTCTGTATTCTAAAAGGTAGTTGGTCTATTCCTCCAATTTATTTTCCGGACAATCCACCTGAGATTGTTAGTTATCTCAGTTTTTCAGATCATTTTACCAAAGCCTACGCGATCTTTCTGTCCACTTCTAGAAAGCCGCAATCTCCGTATCTCAACAGCTTCTCAGAACCCATTTAACTCAGTTATGATGGATAGTTGCCGAATATTTTGCATAGTCAAACTTCCATCACTTCAGTGATGTAGGGTGTAGTTATCATCTCAGTGATGCTTTCAAGTGGCTTAGATATGAGAACATGTATACTGAGTAAAGTGGATAGTGTGTATTTTAGTCACCATAACAATGAAACTGCTCTGTAAAGCCATCAAGTCATTTGTTTTTGTCCAACCTTCCATCCAATATTTTGCAGTTGACTTCTTGCTGATGATGCCGTGATTTTCATCTCAGTATCGGCTATTCGGGGTTCATTCCATGCTATCTAATCAACCGGATTGAGTGGGTTGGCGTGTATTGATGACACTGACAATGTTTGGACCAGATACAAACATATTTACCTCTAAGTAACCGCTGGCCGGGAAAGTGGATTGTTCCAGAATGTCAGTACATCCCATTCACAAGTGCCTGGTTGTTCAAACTCTTAAACCGTCTCACAACTAACCTTAGTCTGGTCGACCATCTGATCTTAAATTTAATGATCACATTCGAGGTTATTTTGATCAACTGTGCTGGAGACCACGGAACTGCTAGAGTTTTGATTAGCCGCTATTTTCGACGGCAGGGCAGTAGATAGTTGTACAACACAACTACAGAGGAGTTGATGCCATAACCTACACCTAAGTCAGGCCGGTTCAAAAATAATACAGAAGAATGAATAGGAAGGTCGTGCACGATCCCTTATTCCTATCGTCTAACTGTATACTATGTTGGGGCTATATTGTCTAGTTGAGTGAACCCATGATAGATGTTTGGGCTCGCGAGAAAAATGAAGTCAATGAATTACCGGAACTCAACAAGGATACTTCAAGCGATCGACTCCAGTCTGCGAATACACGCGCAGTGCATGCCCAGGGAATAAGGAACCGTGGTAGGTTCACGCTAGCTGTGCGAATTTAACTGCAAGTCTACTTGTTCATACAATAGTGCACATTCGATTCATTTCCTTTCAGGAAATTTAACAGTTATGCTGACAAGAAAGAAGTTCTGGACAAGTGTGTTGAATAGCTAAATAAAAGATAGGTTTCTGTGTGAACATCCCCTGATTCGGGGAAAGTTGTAAGCTTATTTCGGCTCGGTTGCCAATGTTTGCCTCAATTAGTCAGGTTCCATTCATATTGCACTCTCAGTGGTCAGGACCGTAAAAGACTGCAATATATGGAAGATTTCCTTTTGCCAGTGAGTATGTAACTCACCATTTTACCATCAATTCCGCCCTAATTTGTGCTCGTAAATTAACACGTATTGGACACTGTGAAACCTCGACTTGTTGTGCATTTTGGCCTACGCGGTCAAAGGAGTTTTTACAGTCATTCCAATAACTTGATCGTCCTTCCACGATCACGAAGAACAATATCCATTTCCATGTCAACCTGTATTTATTTTACTCTTATCCTATACAGAAATAAATGAAAATGCTGTTGCTGCCTCGTACAACTCATTGCAGCTTCACAGTATTCATCTCAATGTAATTCTGATTGGGACAGAAAGATAACGATTAGGAAGCCTCATTTTCAGTGCTTAAAATTTAGATTTCTATTCACTTTGAGCTACTAACACCATTTGAACCGAAGTTACCAAGTTAGTTGATGTGATTCTGTCACACTTTCTTCTCTATTTGTCGCACAATGAGTTTGACAGTGTGCATATTGAAAAATGTTTACTTTCAACAGACCTTGAACATTAGTGAAATTCTTTATAAACAAAGGTGGCAGTAGGGCCACAAGTCTGTATCAAAGGGAGAAAGGTGAAGTCGTATACATTCCTTTGGCTATAATGATCAGGCAATCAAATATGTTTGAGTTAAGTAAGTCAGAATGTAGGACTGTGAATGTCGTGAATTGTGTGCTGTCCTTTCACTACCACAGTGTGCTAAAGCAGCAGTTTTTTTCACGTGTATGTAGTGAAACTCTGGGGTGTTGGAAAGGTGACCGTAAAAGTTACCGCACATGTCGATGCTCACATTCATCCGGTCCAAGTAAGGTTTCATATTACTACGTCTGGTAGTATAAACCAATGGGAACAAGTCCCAAATGCAAAGATACACTCAGTACGTAATAATTTCACAGAGTGACTAATAAATGGTCATTCCAGATTAGTGCAAAGAAACCCAGTAGCAGAGGAGCGTACTAGTTCAGATTAGGTTTCTATTAAGACGTGTGTGATACGGTGCAAACGAAATTCATAGCTGAAGTAATAAATGTTCTAAATATGGTCACTTCCGAACGTTTACAGTGTGATATTTCCTCGGATATGGGCGGTATGCATATATTAAAGACTATCTTAAAATGATCGAAAACACCGTCACAATGCTTGCTAAGATGAACACGCAGCTGCATCGGGCCCACAGTGGAAAAAAATTTCATAGATTTTACAAAAAATCATTTGCTGATTTGACCCATTATTGCATGTTCCATGGTGAATCATTAGAAAGCGAAATTCCGCTAGATATTAGATGTTTGATAATAACCTGGAAGTATTTCTCACGTTTGTTTCCAACAACAAGACGTATAGTAGACATAATTAGCACCATAAGAAGTAATGTTTTACGCTTCATTTCTACCACCTTGGGTTCTAGTTTCGTTCGTGCTACGGCTCGCCAGCAACTCATGTGCTTACTATAACCGAGACTTGAATATCGGCCCACTAGCTTATGGAGCAGTCATACCGACTACTGCGTCAAGGATTCCGCATTGTGCTTGATCATTTGCTTGTGAAATATATTCAAGCTGCTCCCATCAACTGGTCATACAGTTCATATACTCCTTACCTGTGTTCATATTATCCCCAGCACATTTGATGTTTGCGGTGACTGAGATCTCCTAATCATACATCCGTCTAACGAAGCTAGCGCCATGATTAACGTACCTTTTCTGGATAAAAGCTGCAAGACTGAGCACTATTCACAGATGATTGTGGTTAAGCGTTCAGACTTGATAAGTTGGCTGACCTAAATATTAGACCAGCAGCCGAACAATCAACAGGGTTTCCTGATAAAAGTGTGATCAGAGTCTAAACACCAGATCGTGACAAAGATATGCATCACTACTCAACTTCAAGAACAACAAATTTCGAGTCTAGTGTTTCACTCGAAAAAGTCGTTCAAAAATTTCAATCTACTGCGAAAGCTGTGACATAATCTTGAAAGTGTTCAGGATCTATGTACACAATGCGGTTTTCAACGGTCAGTAATTAGTGACATTCACAAATACTTCATTCTGATTCCACCAAAAGATGGTCCAACAATCGTAGTCTACTGATTGTTTCGAGAAAGCACACCATATGATAAAAATGCTTGTGTGATCTATACTGGGGTACAGTTGTAAAGTACTTTGTAACAGGAGGCACTCTGTGACATAAAAATGCGCACATTCAATATGAGCGCTCGGAAAAAACGTTTTTTCATTTAAAGTATTCGATTAATTCCGGCCAAAACTCCAAGCGTTGAAACCGTGAAATTTCCTTTATCACATGAGAGGCGAACTTTTAGTTAGTTCCCAATGGAGAATTTAGGTCAATCCAAAATAATATTGACTGTATGAGTAAATGATTAGCAACCGGTTATCATTACTGGTTAGTTCAAAGGATCTTGATTAAGGTAGCATTTTGCTTAGAACTATTTGTTGTTTGAACTGAGAGTAAGTCATTTTTGTTCGAAAATACCCACAACTGTGTGCTGGTTTATCACCCACTCACAATACAGTAACGATGAGAATATTAGTCTGATATTTGTCGTGTCGTAATCAGTCTGATGATCGAACACAGAAAACGAATATTTTTCCATTCTGTGTCGTTCGCATTTGATCATTCCAAGAGCAGATATCACGAATTTGCATCAACATGATTTCGAACATTTGTCTGATTCAGGATCTGTTAGATATGGAAGAGCTTATCATTCGATGTGTATGGCTAGGAACGGCTTATGCTAACCATGATATTTTGTGCGCCATATTGAACAAGGACAGTCATTTTACGTGTGCTGGCAATATATACTTTTTGATTTAATCACACACTTAGTTTCATGACTTCGGTTTATCAACATTTCTGAGTGTAAATGCATAACAACGTTGTGCACAACATGTCTACCAAGCATTTATCTTTTGTCCGTCTATCAGATTTGTTACGTAAGCAGATCTGATGTTTAGGCGATGTTCAAAACGAAGTGTATGATAAACCCGAATGATTCAACGGAAAAGTCCTACAAACGCCTCTAACAATGACCTTTAGACCCCAGTTACAAATGTACAGTTAGATGATTATTTCTATCAACAAATTCGTAAGGAACCCGGTTCTCCTGAGCATACTGTGCCTTCATAATCCACACTTCTTACCGTCTCTCAAGGTTTTGGATACTCGTTTGAAAATACTGAATGAATTCATGAGAACGACGAAGTAGCATACAAGACTTGTTTTTGTGTTTGACCAACAAGTTAATTACAACAATAAATATGAAAACACTAACTGGAGTGAGTCAGAAAAATGGTCAGCAGAGGTCATGAACAGCGTGTTTGTTATCATTTACGCAATTACTGTTCTAAATCGTGGGCATGGTTGATCGTGGGCCACGGGAGATTAGGCGTTTTCAAGATTAGTTGTGATAAGTCTGTTTTCCTGGTTCAAAGAAATTTGTTCGTGAAGCTTATGTAGCTCTGGGCATAGTCCGTAATGTTTACACAGCATGTTAGCCAACCCCGTTCGATAAGAATCAGTAACCTCGAGTTACGATCTTAGTAATGGCCATCAGTCGCTCACATACTTGCTGTCAACAAGACAATTTTCGACCCACATTCTCACAAATCAACCTTGCCGACCAGTATAATAATGGTTTCGTGTTATACACGGCCGAATTATTATGCCTGAATGCACAACCGCTTCGGTTTGTAAGTCACGCCTAGGTTACTTGATCGTCTCAAAGTGTGATACACAGGCCGTCTTGTGAGCTCCAAACCATAGCACCAAGGGTTGGAATTCTCATCCAGTTGAAGTTAGGAGGACGTTAAACTTGCTCGGTCATATTTTTCTTAGTGATAAAAAAGGTATGGAAACTGGTTCACTTGAACTGAACATGGATCACAAGTGAACGCAGTTTTCTCACAAATTCGGTGTTCACAAGGGACACTTCAATAGTGCTTATCGTTAGGTCAACGAAACGGTAAGGACTAGCGCCGAAGTTCACATGAGGATGTTGGTAAGCAGAGTCACCATTGAAAATCATTGGCAAGGATAACTACTAGTCTAGTACCGCCTTTTAAAAGGATTTGTTTGAAAAGTCACTATGGGTAGGAAAGCTGTGTTTCAGTATGAATGGTATTTAAGTTATACTAGAGTAACCCATTGACATTCGCATAACTTAACCATCACTCAAAATTGATCGCAATTGTTGCAACCCTATAGACTGTCCAGCCGGCCCCCTTCGAAAAGAAGCGTTAGACTTGAGTTTCGCTTACATTAGAGGTCGTCAGTAGTGTATATGTTTGCTACGGTCAGGACCAAAGCTCCGACCATGCTTTCCTGAGACAACCGTGCTTACCACTGAGCCACTGACTTCACATTAGGCACGACCGAATTATCATATGTGAACGCTCAGCCGCATTCGCTTGTGAGTAACGCTCAGGTTGCCTTGTCACCTCGAGTAACTGTCCTGTTAACTCCAATCGATGACCCCTCCCCTAGGACTTCTCCTCAAGATTAAACCATAGGACTCCTTAACATGCTTAACAGTATTTTTAGTACTGCTAAGTAACGTGGAATTTTGACTCCACGTGGGTTGAACATCACTCACAAATGATCACAGCTGCCTCATTCCCGAAAGCATTTTGGTCAGCCCACTTACCTGTAGTTTTTATATTTCTCTAAATGCGTTGATCGTCACACACTTTTGTCATGATTTTTATTCATCACCTTCAGACGCTTAGATTACTTATTCCTGGTGCTTGTCTACTGCTGTCACCCGTTCACTACAGATTGACAGAATGTTTAAGTTCGTGTTTAAATGGTTCCGTTTAGACTTTTGATTCATGCGTAAAAACCAATTCACTGATAAGTCAGCACATTTTTAAGGTCTTGCCTCCTAGCACAGGTTTAGCGGACTTCATAAGGTAAATGTTACGACAAAACGTAGCAATGTATTCATATAAGTGGTTGGAGTATGAGGACAAAGACTCATTTTGATTGGACACCACCTACTCTTAATCATAACTTTGGCTCTCAAGCAAACCAAACTTCGAAAAAAAACATTAGACTGGCGGTTTGTTCCTATCAGATTTCATCAGTAGTGCTTGTCCTTACCCCAACCGAAAGCGTGCACACTAGCCCTTGTGTTTATGAGATTAGTGTATTAATCAAAACGTAAGTAACCTCACAGTAGACACGATCAACCGTAACCTCGTGTGAACAGTGACCAAATCACCCGATCACAAAAATCTGATCCTTAGTTTTATGCGTGGTTTTGTAGTTTTTTCAGTTGATTGTTCTCGAGGCTCAGATTAAAGAAGAACATCGACATTTTTGAAACGCGACCAAGTACAAACAGGTTAAAGATATAAACTACACTACAAAACATTTCCTGCGCATGTGTAATACGGCTGACGTGATACCAGTTTATCCGTACTTTTAATACAGAACTAACAGCTTATTTAGCATGATCGAAGCACTGAGTTGGTATACTAAAAAATTAGGCTAACCTGATCAAAATGTATTGCTAAGGCACACATTCAGAATAAAAAAATCAATGGGAGAACTATGTTCACCCGAAGACAACAAACAGCATACCCAAAGTCTCACCATTCCACACATTTTTTCTTAAATTCATACAAATATTAAATGTTATTTCCGTTTTCAATGTAAGCAGTGAAGAAGCAAGTAATTGGTGACAAAATAGTGCTTTCATTCTAACATTTTAAGGGAATTTGAAATGCACCCCTAACGTGGGATTAGTGTGCTGTATAACGTTCATTGAATGATTCAAAAAGTGTCTACTATATGTTCTCTTCGAACTTGTTTCGAATATATCTGTTCAACACATTCTCAGTTTAATCATCTGACTCGTAGTGAGATCTATCGATTGGTACTTACAAATGCATTTATTTATGACCAGACTGGCGGACGGATGAGATGTTGCCACACTAACATAGCCCCAATCAAGTTTCAGAATAATGTAGACTGGTGTGGAAAAATAAAAAATGTATTTTTTCTACATCCAAGAATAATCGTTGATTATGAACAAAAATCTGTCTGAAAATGGCAGTTGCATTTGGAAAGTAAATTCATCTAGTTGTGTGACATTAGGTAACAGTCTGAGCACAGTGATTCGTTTTGCGAAGTGGTCATTCAAAGCCTTTAGATATGTGTAAGTTCACTTCACAGACGCTGAATACTTGCTTACAGTCTTCAAAATATTTTCCTTCTGGCTGTTATTTGATTAGTAAATATTTAGAGTTTATCATCACCATTTCTGTCGGAGAAAAAGTGGATCTCATTTATTGTACTATGAGTAGAAATGGTAGTTTTATGTTGTTGCATTGGTGTGCTGTAAGTCGGAAATCTCCAGAAATCTTGTTAGTTGGATGTGTCCTACTGGGTCTTATTATGTGCGAGTGCGGGAAAGTAACAGCAAATCCTGCCTGACTGTGGAAGTGCGAACAAGTCTGGCTGGTGTTTTACACCTGAGAGTCGAAACTTCTCACCATTCACCAGCAAATAATCAGTAAAATGAAGCTTCTTCAGTTCAGTTGGATTGGCTGCTAACCACAACAACAAGTTCGTGAGAGATATAACAATGCGTGTTCCTGTAAAATCGAGGTAGTTGTACAAAATTAAAAACAAATCGGTTGGGCGCATGAGAAGTACAATTCCGCCCACACGAATCGTACCGGTTGTCTGTTATAGAACTCACGTAAGCGGATGTCATTGGCCTGCTAATAAGACATCGTAGTATATCAGACATGTGACTGAACAGTATACAGAAGAACGACGAATGGCGATCCACTGTATAATGTAATCATTTAGTACAAATATCTGGCTACAGAAATGCTGGCATTACCTGTTGGTACGATATCTTGTAATAATCGCAATCAGTTGATCAAGAGGAACTTGATGAATTTGGTCAGTTGTATGCTCGGTTTTTTTAATTAGAATACTGGCTGTTCCATCCAAATATTATGCGGAGTGGTTAACTCGTAAACAAACGTTAGTTCGTGAAATTTGGTAAATCAGAAACACAAATGATAAATTGTTGGTTGACACATGCTTGGCATGTGAAACTCAGTGAGGCTAGAATTGATCAGCGCATTAGTTGGTCGGTTTTGTTATGATCTCTGAGGTTCATAACAGACAAACCTTCTCATGTCATCTATTACGTCTCTGGACACCTATCTAGGTGTCCGTAAGACAAGGCCGTTAATAGCTCAGTCTAGGATCCCACACTGTTTGTAACCGGCTTATCACACCCATATCCTACTCAAATATAGCTGGTTGTGATTAACAATCTAGATGCTCAGTCTTCTTGAAAAGAAACCCAATACCCATCCCGTTATTTCCAAATGATAACTTCGCCTTGTAGACCTCTCAGTTAGATTGAAACCTTAGAGATATCTCAATTTGCTAAGTGTTGTGCTTTTATCTTTGAACCACAGCAATAGTACTTATTTTTGCATGTGCCCAATCGGAAGAGCATATATGCATGTGAAAGCTTAGATCAAGCAAAATCTAGGTGTCAAATCACGTGACCACTAGTGAGGTAGCGGTTGGCTCTGTCGATATGGCCGAGTCTCGTCAACCTTGGCGCATGACGGGCATGACTCCTGATTTAGTGTCAAGCTGTCAATAACTTGCCTGCATGCAGAAGATAAGATCAATCGTCATCATACAAATTCGGCCAACCAAAACTTTTCGTTAAGATGTCTTTTTAGAACGTTCGCTCCCAATTTATCGTTGTGCCAGTGCACATTGTTTGTATTGTCGTTAAATTGCTTTAGTAAACCCGATGCATCACATGTACACATGTTTACAATGGTGCAAACGTGTTTTCTTTCTCCTTTACTCTCTTTCTGTCCATTATTTACTCTCAGTTAGGTACTTATTGGCGAAGGGAATTAATCCAAACGTGGCCAAAGACGATGGAATCACAGCTTTACATCAGGTTAGTATGTGAATAAGACCCGTTTGTTACTGCCAGAAAGCCATCTGTGACAAAATATCGTGTAAAGTATCGTCATTCGCTTTGTTGGACACGTTTAGGTAGCATAATTATATCAAAAGGATAAGTTCCGTATTTGTATTGTTAAACATTGCATGGATTGATTGTTTATTACGATCTTATTGTTTGAATGGTCATTACCGGTAACCATGACCTGGCCACACGCATTTTTATTAGTGAGTATTGGATGACTTTAATTGTGTATTTATATGCCTTTTTGAGCGTTTGCAGTAGGAGAAAATCTTCATTTACTGGGATCACAATTGATAGCTTGGGATCCGCAGATGTGATCTTCCTTGGTTGTTGTAATTATGGAAATAATATATTTAGCCACGCTAGCAAACTAATTATTTAAACCGGTTTGGTTAGCATCGAAACCGTTGAAGGTGTCAGACGGAACTCATGTTGTTCCGAGGCAGGTGCGTGCTCATCGATTTTAGGTACTGTTCGTTCAAACCATGTCTGAATCATTCAATCAGCTAGCCGCTATATGCTATGTGTTTTAAAAATGACAATAGGCATTGCGACCAGGGGCAGCTTCTGATGACCTCAACAATTACACCAAAGTGGACTTGAATGTTGCCTGAAAGTGCATAAACGACTTTCGGATTTTATGACAACATGGTAAATGACCTTAATCGCCCTAACAGCTTCGATGTTGATCGAAATGTTAGCTGAGTGACCAGCAGCTTGTCTCACAGCAAGACACTCACAATTCAAACCATATTCATTATATTTCTACACAATGTACCCAACAAAAAAATATACCGGTAACGTGATTTTGCGACGGACAGAAGCGCCGTAACACTCCTAGCCGAGCAATTACTGTAAAAGGGTTACCTCACTTGAAGTATATATATAACTAAGTCGAACTCCCAACGGACATAATCAATCCCTTCATTGTTAGAGTGCAATATAATTACTGTATATAGCGACTGTATTCTTAAACCTTGGTCTCATCTGACCTGCTGCCAGACTTTTCTGAAAAAACGCGGTAATTTCGAGAATAAGCTGAATTGTATAGAGTCCCAGATGAATCAAGAGATTTACTTGAAGCAAGTCTGTCACGCAATCTCAACACCATGATAACCTCCACAAGCAGTGTTGTGCAACTCAGTGTTTGTGTTTCAAGACATATTCCATTTCATTGTAACACTGAGCGTCAAACTCATTCTGAATCACTTCAAAGATGGACCGTATCTTCCTGGACAGAGGTCACGGTTCATGTTGGATGAATCGAGGTTAACAAATGAATTCGACGGTGTCAAATTATATGAAACTGAATACAATTCCAAACTATCGTCGTAATAATCTTTAACCATTGTAACCCAGAGAAAAATTAAGTGATGCTTGATGTTGTTAGTTACACGAAATTATCTCATTGCTATGTATTCAACTTGAGATACGAAAATATTTGAAAATCGATTAGGGTACGTGATAGATTTTTAAAGCGAGAACCCGAAAAATGCAACTAACTAGTAAGACGGACATAGTGATCCTTGGGATAATGAAAGCCAGTCTGCAGGTGAATGTTGCAAATTTTACGCTAGCTGTCAACTTTCGCACATGAACTTGAACAATTTTTAATAACAAGCTAACTATATGAGCATCTACGGAGCGCCCTCTGGGGAGTCCGTTTTATGTCAACACACGAAACGTTGCTTGTGGCACGGTGGTAGTCTGGAAATGGCCATCCTAATTGTCTAATCAAAGTTTACCTCATGCTACCATACTGGAATTTTTACGTTCTAGAGGACTGGAAACCCGTCATCTATTGTGGTGTTCAAAAAATCTGTTGTTCAAAACTCCTGGGACGTCTTAATCTCTACATTCTAGCATTTTTATGGCACCATACTCCATTATAATTTGTTACGTAGAGAACAATGTTATCAAGTGATGGATGGAAACTCACCGGTACAGAACACAAATTATGTTTCATTCACTGACTCAGATCACCACAATCTGGTCGAAGTTCAAAATTATTTAGCTCCTTTTGAACTGTTCAAATTAAGCCTTCACTTGTACCATAGTAAACGGTAGAAAACGATTTTGAAATTCGATTGTGCATCCCCGTATAGTTGTAGCTGACTTTTTTGTTGTGTAAGAATGACTGTATTTTCAGGCACACCCGAGTTGTAATGCCTCACGGGAACTAAACCGGTCACCATAACTGGAACGGCTGTCAATGATCGTTTTAACACAAGGTTTATTTCGTTTGTTTTCAAATCATTCCGTCCTTGCGTAGGCTTGTATCAACAACAGTGGTGAGATGTGCGAGGTATTGATCAAATACGGAGCTGACGTGAATAGCCGTGATGCCGATCAGTGGACTCCACTGCATGCAGCAGCTACAAATGGCCACACGGAGATTTGCGAATATCTGCTGTCAAAGTAAGTAAGAGATTTTTGTTTCGCAATCTCTGAATCTGTTTCTATTGATGTTAGTTTTTGCGTATTCAAAGGTGCGAACTGTTCACCTCCAATGTAACGGTTGAAGCTTTTATCCAGTCTTTCAATTATCTTCATAGCAACTTTTAAAAAGGAAATAATTTTGATCGATATTTTAAACGGACCTGATTAAGTTCTGACTAGTGCAACAAAGACATGTAAAAGCTCTCCGTTGAAAGAAAATATCTGGGGAATTGTTTCAAATTGGTTGTCTGATGTCCGACGATGTAATTAGACTTACCATCTTGTGTTGCATGAATCTGGTAGGGAGTAAATACACATTAACCTGCGGGTTACTATTATATAGTTTTCTGTCGATTGATTTACAGTTATAAAACTAGTTCTGCGGCTAATTTAAATCAGTAGACACATCCGTATTATTGAAGATTATCGTTACCCAAGTTGTAGTCTTGGTTCATCTACCACTACGATTAGCATGCATGTACAGTTTCTAGTATAAAGCCAAATCTCCCACGTATGAGGTATCAAACCCAAGAGAGGTCGCAGTTGTGGACAGCACTTAAAACTATATGAAAGCAAACTACAGTTTGTGCTCACATACGAAAGACTATGGATAAGAAGCATGGAGCAAGCAAGCGTTGCATCCAAACAGTTATAGGGATGTTAGACAAGATTGGACTCTTTCGTGTGAACGTGTGTCATTCAGGCATACGTAATCAGTATCATCAGAACAAATCAATAAAATTCACTCCATACATAGACTGTACTTTGGTCGCTGATACGCTGACAACATGAACTGAGAAGAGAAGGCAATCACAAGCTTCACCATCGTGAGTTCTCACGGTAAATTTGAAAAATGGAACCGAGCTTAAGATGCATCAGGGCAAATTAAGACTGGACGAGTGATGCGGGTTTGAAGTCAATTTCAGAGAGGTTTGTTGTTTACTAAAACACCAGATAACTATTGAAGTTTATTCGCAGTATTTCGAGCGTAAAACTGAGATTATCGATAAATTACATCAACGTAAAATTAAGACATTACGGAAATCAAGAAAACTGGTGGTAAATAGCAACACCAATCGATTTTCTTCAGCTGGCAAGATAAATAGACAGTATGCTTAGCACTTTACAACCGAAACATTGTCCGCAATTTGTGACCAAGGTGCATAACTTGTTTTCGATGGGGCGACAGGTTTGGTAGTAGAAATGATCGAGAAAAGTAAGAGGAATTTCGAAAGGGAATTGTCCCATCGATTTGGATTGTGGCCTGATAACCACTGTGGACGACTGGTTTGTTTCTGTACAAAATGTGGTAAACATTATCAAACTCTGCCCGAACGATAGAATGAGGAGCGTCTCGGAGGAAAAACATCAGAAAGTGACAACTTTCACAGTCAAACAAAATCACACGGATGCTGAGGTGTCAGTGCAATTAGACATGTCGCACTGGGACGAAACAAATCAAATATGCCCACAACTGCCTGAAATCTGTCAGAAAGGATGAGGTCGATGGTATGTTTCCCGTACATGTGTTAGGACGCTTCCACGAGTTTAGACAGCTGACAGACTGCACTTATTGGCTGTGGTTTTGAGCGGTCTTTGTCGGAAATAACTTCACAGGTGAGACAGCAATTGATTCTGCAGCCAATGATGAGTACAAAGGTGCAAAATATTGGGCTCGGTCATCAGCTCATTGTAGACAGGTCTGGTCTAACGCTAGCAGCGTGAGCATCGATCCCATGCAGTTCGGTCCTATTAATCAAAACAGCCTAGTTTGAATGTTTGTCCCACTGTGTTTTTATCAACTGCTGCAGCCTTATCTTTGTGAACCGGGCTCGCAAGAACGAGAATTCTACGGGCACCGTCAACTCATGACGAACTACATGACAACGGTGAAACTGTCTTTTCATTAGCTCCGTATCTGTGCGGATTAAGTCATGCGTGAACCAACAAGGTCGAATAACATAGGTTAGATCTCACAGGTGATTGTAACCAATGGGAAGAATCACGAAGTGATCAACTGAACCACCTGATGAATTCGAGACCAGAGTCTTTGGTTAGATGACCAGAATGAAGACACTCGGAAATTTGGTATTCCCAAGTTAGAAACTGATAACCTACTTTCCGATACATGACAAACATTTGCGTGCATACAGTATGAAGGTGCAATGACTTATTTTTAGTTTGAATATAAAACTTTAATTGATGACTCCATCTCCGATCATTTTTCATCATGTACTACTCAGTTCTCGGAGATTAATCAGGATAATAAGATTAAGTTCAGCAGCCCTGCTTACTAGGGAAACTAAAAAACCACATCCTTATTTTAATCTCCCAAAAAGCAGGTACATTAGCCACGAAATCCGTGAATATATTAGCCCCATTGGATGTGCTAACCGTGAGTAAAAATTTTATGTGCATTACGTGTTCGTTGTTTGTGTCACTTGTTCTCGGACAACCTGACGAATAGGAGTGAATTGAGAAATAAAACAAACAGTAGTTGGAACACATATCGCGAAGCGGTCGAGTGGTTTCACCAACAAGGTACTGATCCATTACTGTCATTGTTTGTATCGCTATATCTCTTATCGTACAAGCGACATAATGACTAGACTTTTTATACTGAACAGTCCAACAGCTTGATCTCTCCTTTCCTAGGCCTAGGGTGAAATGATTTCAGTGACTGATAGAGTACCGACCCCTTGTCGGTCGGTAATGTTGAAGAGTAAAGCTAAGTTCTTTCTTAACCACTGATAGTAGTGGTATGATTGGGCGACATTGTGGTTGGGTCTCAAATTTTACGGACACCCTTTTGCTTGTTAAGAGTTGCATCTCGTTTGGTCGAAGTCTTGAATTTCTGATGCTCAAGGAGACAAAGAATATGTAGCGTTAAAGATTTGTTGCCTATTAGGTTCATCCTACTGATCAACGCGCTTCTAAGTTAAGTAATTTCCGATAGAAAAAAGAAGTACATTAACAAACAGGTGAATGACAATGATAACTACTCCCCCATATGTCACTGCTGCAGGTAAATGATCATCTTCTTTGTGCTGTGGACTAAAACTGTGTCACTGAACTTAACACCAGCGATAAATGCAACATCGTCAGTGTCGTATACAGTTCAGTTTCTCCTGCTATAATTTTACTTTGGTCTATTCACTTTCGGGACGAGTATGAATGTCCGAAACCCGTCAAGGGTAATTCCCAACAAAATAAGTGTTATACCGGAGCTGATTATCATACGTTATCACTCGAGATTTTATTCATCTTATTGTTCAAAATAATTGCAGCAGTTTTTGAATGAATGCTGTGGAAATTTGGTCATGATAAGAATCTTTGCGGGTTTCATATTCTTTTCTGTCTAATTAAATATGTGTTGTACCTGGCAGTTCTATTCTTGTACTACCTGTTGGCCTCTTCATTGACTATAAACCGTTGATTCTTTGTGTGTGACTTAATCTGGCAAGTCAGCTTGTGTGATCGTAGTTTTAATAGGATTCAAGAAACACAAGCTCAAAAATCTTTTGTTTAGTTTGGCCAGATCTGTTCGGCTATCATCGTATACCCTTTCATTAGAGACATTGTGTGAACTACAACCATCATTAACAAGCTGAAACTTGCTCGCCAGGGAATGAATCATCTGATGACAAAGACGTTTAAGCAGTTAGTCACGTTTTGCTGAGTGTATCCTCAAACCAGCTCAAACGTATTCTATGTAGTAAGCAGACGCTTTTAATTTGAACACCATCTTGGCCACACAGGTGGTAGAAGGTAGTTCTACGCTTCTTGTATTTTTGTAATAGACCAGAAAGAGTAATATGTACAGTCATGCTGTGGAAAAGCAAATTGCTGTCAGAATGTATTGGTAATCTTATGAGAACTTTGACTGGACAGTTGGTTCATGGTTAAGGTAATTTCGAAAGACGTATTTTCATTTGTTAACGAAGAAACAGTTTATACTCGAGGACTATATAACGGTGTGCACAGAAACGGTATACCGTGTTAGAACTTTGAATAACCTGAACCTACGCCGATAGATGAATGCTCGGAAACTTTGCAGATATGTTGTTGAACCCAGTCTTGTTTAGATCGATGTTTCTGTATGCTACTTTCTGAAGACGTGGTTTTGGAAATATTCACAGACTGCCGATCGTTACGTTGGTTCTAGAACATTCGAAAAATCAGACCAAAACCATCGAGAAAAGTACCACGTCGTAACTGTGTAATTTTTGTAAGTACTGGCGCTTTTAACCTGAGCTTACTAGGGAGTTACGTTAAACCGATCATAGTCTTCTTGTTGATGAAGTTTGCACTATCTTCAAATAAAATAAACGTTAATATAAGAGATCTGATTAATATGATTCTGAAGGACAGATTTTAAAATCATGCTGCATCGAAACCTACAGCGTAACTAGGGAAATACGATTCTGCTTTGTTCTGTTCTGGTAGTATATAAAGGACTGTAATTATGTAATGATGCCGTGAATCCATAGGTCATCACACTGCTAATCAGGTTAAGTAGCTTGTGGTCATTCAGCGCGTTCGTAAAAGGCAATGGAGCCAGTGACTGTTAAGTTGGGAACAACGAGCTGTGTTCATACCCCTCTCTGTCAGCTTCTTGACGCAAACAGCTGTTGGCCACAAGGTATAGAAGCCATTCGGACACAATGACCTAAAGATTTTGATGTTTGTTTGCGTTGTTTCACGGAAGGTGCTGTTTTCTCGATGCCATTTTACACGCGTCTGATCGTTTGCAAATTGTTGGAAAAACGACTTTGTTTATTTGGGTATACGATCTTAAACGACATATTGACAAAGTGATTTGCAAGGTCTAACGACACGGATCTGATAAACACATTTTAGATGACGTTAGCCGACCTCGTTTGGACTAGCTACACTTCTACGAACATGCACTGATTGAGCAAACTCTTACTCAGTGAGTGAATGAAGCTATTTCATGTTGCTGTTGTTGAGCTAAGGTGAGCAATGATCAAGCGACCCTTGATAAATATCGATCATTCATCAGGTCAATTTTTTTACCTAATCTAACATGTGAACTTACTTCTATCATACGGCCAAACTCGACTTTATCATTCTCGATAACCTGACCAGTAGACAACATAGTACAACTGGGACGTGATTGGAACATGGTGGAGTGATAGATGTAGATTCCCGTTTCAGAAAGTTGAACGAACGAGGTGATAATTCTGCCAATAAAAATTGATGATGAATCAGTGCATATACTGATTACTATCTGACAAACTACATAAGTTAATTAGTCTTTATGGATCGCGTGCTAACCTGCTGAAACTAAAAAGATTTATAAGGATCCATTTACCCTGGAAACAAGTCACCTAGCCTTTTCAAATTTGGTTGAAAGAACGAAGATAATACAAACAGAATAGTGGGAAAATGAACAACTGATACTGAACGTGAATCGCTTGAATGGTGTTAACCGGTAAGCGCATTGTACTAGAAAACTGTCAAACTGCTGTATGTCTGTACCCGAGCCTTACAGTCTGTTTGAAATGTGCGTATTTACTCTGTATGGTTTCAATACTGTAAGCCACATTGTCTACTTTCATCTAAGACCGTAGACACAGTGTTGTGCAACTCAAGACTCGATCTTATGTCCATTCTTATCTTGCCTCTGGAGCTGCTGTTTTTTTTTCAGGGCTTTATGGAGTTTTGGCAATTTGATGTTAGTATCAGGCTTTGAGTTATCGTTTCCCTTGATAGTGTTGGCGAGATTATTCTAATAACTGCGACTGTGTTCCAAACACTGCAAGATGTGTTAAAATATGCGAAATATTCAGAAAAGTTTACCTGATTGGTTTGCTTTCCAATATTTGATGTGAATAGCTCATAGGCATTTCCGTGTACCATACACGAGGAGCAATTCAGAAAAGTACAAATCGTATACACATGATATAAACAATATGAATGAGCGTATCGTGTACACTTTGTCAATTGAAGTAGCTGAATAAAAACTAACACTGAGGGTGACATCAATAAAGTTAGCAATAATGACAGTGGCAAAAAATTTTTTCGTTATTAACTCACCCTCCGCTTTCATCGCCATTTTTAGTGGTATGAGCTAAGGTTTCGCTACAACCAAAGTTTTAGAGCTGTCGTCTTCATCCATCACCTTGGATCAAGAAGAACTCTAGTTATTACGACACGTTCGTAAGTGTGCAACCATAGTTTCTCGTATTCTACCCCTGGCGCAATTATCGACCAAATTTTCTAATTCTTATTTATCTTATGCTTATCACTTTCGAGAAGTCGACAGGCGACTGTTTTAGAGAAGAGACGGGACGCTGTGACTGTGCTGAATAGCGGTTTAAAAAAAGTTAAACGGTGTATCACCATGGACCTCCCCCTTACTGCATATGCAGCCGACAAACGTCATTTTTTGGAAGTTACACATGCAAGAGCCTTGAGTTACTACTGTGATTCTTCAAGAGTTTTATACTCAAATGTAGAAATGGGAATTCCGAACGATGAATCTGTTCGCTTATACTACTAACTGCAGGTTTCTAGTGAAATTGATCAGTATTATTTCATAACAAACTGCCATAAGTAATATGTGGTTAATAGTCGAAATTCCTAGGAAACAGGCGGTCCGCTTCTTGGCTGTAACTATTCACTATGTGTACATACTGTGTGAAAGTTGACCACAAACTGTAATCAGTAGCCTCGATGAATTTCTTTCTCAAACAACCCGTAGACGAACTGTAGACGATGAATTGGATATCTCTGAAACACAATTAACAGTTAGTAGGATGACGAAACAGTGGAAGTCTTTGTGAGCTTCTTTGAAAGTTCAAGCACAAGCTTTTCAGTTGATATTATTCACACCATCATGCTTATCAGAAGACTGTATTCCACCTGGTGAACTAAACGACAGCACACAATTTGCAGGTTTGTGGTAAGTTACGAAGGAAATAAAAAGCAATTGAAATGTGATATTTTTTGGTAAATTGAACTCAGAAAGCGACTTTATCAGACTGAAACATTTTTACAAAAACGTATATCGGACTTAAATGGAAACTCAGCCGAAAATGTGCAGATTGAAATATTGCTAATTCTCTTCTGTTTGGCCACCCAGATGGAACCGTCTATTCAGCAGACTATGTGAAGATGTGAGTCACAAGGTGCAAGAACAAAATAGGTCTGATTTGTGTAAAAGTATCCTTAAGCAAACAATGTTTGGATGTACGTGAGCAAACCAAGCACCATAGGTGTGACTGTGTATCAATGCATGTTGAATTATGGGTAAAACTACCCTTCCTTGAAAACGATCGACTTACTGGAGATTATTATGTCCGGCGTTGTTAGGCTCTATTCTGAATACTTTGGCAAAAATAGGTTACTTGTGCATTTGTATCGAATAAAAGTCGTGATGGACAACGAGCCAATTGGAAAACAACGTTAAATTTCCTTTGTCGAACCGTATGTAGTTTGCATATTCAAAAATGTAATGTATGTGCCTAGTCACCCTGGTCACTGTTCTTTATAACGCTGGTTGTGGATGCAAGGATAGTTCCGGATATTTCCAAAATCTCTAAATGGTAATCCGGTTTGTTGTGTCCGCTTTGAACAAAGCGGGGTACAAATTCGAGCGGTTGACAAGGGCTATTGTGGTGAAAAGAGAGTCTGGTTGTAATGTCCATGTCCAATGAAGGTTAGGCTTTTTCTACCCGGGATATGGTTAAACAACCAACAATAAGGCAGTATTAACAGACAGTATTCAGGAAAAGCCTCACGTTTCAAATATTGGGTGGAGGCCCAATAACAGCGAACTTGATATTGCAAGCAATGAGTCGATAAACCTCAATGTCCACAAAGGAACATACTTGATGGAGAAAGTCAATCCCAATAATTTAGAATTGTATTTCCTCAGTCAAAACGTTCCAGTTCTAGTAGCGACGTTGACCAAGTGACATCGTTAGGGAAGAATGACTATACGTTCTGACACTGGTGCTGTTAGGTGCTAACACGGTGTGGGTTCAGAATAAACGGTTGTGGTTAGCTTGATGTTTGACGTGAACATCTGTCTTCAAAAGCCTGGAAAGTTCGGTTTAACGTTACGGCAATGATTCACAATAGACGACTTGATATACTGCAGCTGTTAAAGCTTGGTGGTAGATGTATTAAACCTACAATGACTGGTTTGGTGCATGTCAGGTTAGTCACAATGAAGAGTGTAGAGATCTATAGTCAATCTTATTTAGATTTGCCGCATATAAATCGTAAGAATGAAAGAAATTTTTCGTTTACGAATGAGAGTTGGAAGTTTTACGGTACTATGATCTAAGGAGATAAACGAGCTTGCACAAAGACTGTCAGTATCACCTGCTGAACTAATCGAAAGAAATGAAGAGAGCGTTTTTATCTGGGAGAAACATAAAAGTACTCTACTTTATTCGTGGATATCATGGCTGTCGAGTCGGCGTAGGTGAGATTATGTGTAAAAAAAAAGGGTAGCCCCCTTATCATTAGCCAGTCACACCGATTTGACAGGTGGCCTGAACACTCTGAGTAAGAGTGAAGTTGATCACAATCAGGCCATGCAGACCAGGGGGCCCAAATGGTCACTTATTGCATTTCATATGACTCTTTGTCGAAAACAAGGGTGGTTCTAGGGCTTAAATTATTAAATCACAACAGGGTACTTAAATCAGGTTTCTCGTCTTTTGCTTTATTCAAGATGGTGAACGCAAGTTGACACTGAAGCGCACAAGTCCTCTGGTGGTTCAAGAAATTGAAGAAGTACTTGGTGGATGGCGCTTATCAACAAGTTTCTGTTTCCAAAGAGAGGGACTTAAGTCTACGTGACAGTCAGAGAAGCACCAGTCTAGTGACAGCTGTATCAAGGTTATCAGTGTCCTTATATTGTGTCGGCTTTCTAAACACACAAGAAGTAAGATAAGTAAAAACAGGATGGATTCCGACTTAGATGAGGGTGTGAAAATCGCATTAGATACTTACGATTGGTCTGCAGCATTGACTCTTATACGGGTAATCAATAGTTGTTGCCTGTTTCGACCTGAAGGCCGTCTTCCATTGGGCTACTATCTCAAACTTTCTTCTCCAAAAGGAAGTTACAAGGAAATAGGTTCATCCGTTGAGAACACCGTATTCTCATTCTGAAAGCAGGCTGGGAGTTGACAGCAGCTCTGTCGAGTGTTCTTCTATCGTCATGGTGCTCGCGAGGGCTTCACAATCTCCCTCACTGCCATTCGATTGTCTAAAGGACGACATTCTCGGAGGTTCGTTCGAGAAATCAGTGGGCTTTCTGGCGATGGATCAACCATCCACCGGTATTGTCTTGTTTGCTGCATCTATCGATGGCAGGCAGTCCGTGGTGAAAAAGTGATTCGTACTGCTAGTTTGTACGGAATCCCAGTCGCACCTCCAAAGCACTACAAAGTACTGATTTAAGACAGAAATTTTCACTCTCACACTCTTCACTAAAGACAATCCACTTGAGGCTGTAAACCCACCCACATTTTCGGGTGGTACTATCTCTCTAGCCAGTAATATTGGGGATCAGATATCATCGAGGATAGCAAATATATGCGTTGATTTTGCCAACCTGCGGCATTCCTGGTGTCTCAATGGCATCCGCTCGCTGTTGGAAGAAAGAGTGTATAGTGTGTATGCGTTCCGTTTCGTTGTATGATTCAGAAACACAGACCGTTCGTGAGGAAGATGGTAACAGGCCTTCTGTGTTTGAGCATCTTTCCCTCTGCCCATCAGTCCATATCGACTGGAATGATCGCGATAGTAATGCAGCCGTTCATTAGCACGAACTTCGAAACACTCTGGATACGCAATCATCTGGTCAACTAATCGGGTTGCACAGTTTGCGGTGGTTTGGTCATGTACTACGCATCCTGCACGAAGTAACATATGCTGAGAGAATCAGAAGTTAAGCAAAACTGTGTATTGGTTGAGCGCCAACGAGGTTACGAAATAGAAAGAGCCTGATTGATTTACTGAGTGAATTGGGTAGTTGTCGCATGCCCGGTTGAGGTCCTCGTGAGTACTTAGCCTGCATGCTAGAAACGCTATTCGAGATGGCAATGTGCCGCAAATAATGGCATACCTACAATCATTCCAAACTTGTTAAACCAATTTTCGGCATAAATTTTCGTAGAATAAGTAATGTATACTTGGTGGTTAAAATTCGTCGGAATCACACGACCGGTTTCATGGTTGTTGCCATTTATCAGGTATACATACCCGGTGAACCTCGACCACATATCCCATTGTAGGACAGTAAAGGTTTAATATAGGATGCTAAGTCGATATTCACTCTGTGTGTGCATTTCTGGTGAGTGGCAAGAACCACAAAATTGTTGATGTGCTTCCGGCGGATTTTGACCACTAAGCACATTATTTGTCTTACCATACGTTAAAAAATTATAATGCCAACTAGGAGCTTCAGTTAGATAGAGTTTCTGGACACTCTTAATTAGTGTTACTGATATCTACACAGATCTGCAGTTTTCATCAAGTTTGAGATAAACGGCAAAACCAACTAGCAAATGAGTTAGAACTTACAAATTTTGGCATTTTCATCACCACTTACTTTCTCTAGTATATTCCTCATCACCGCCGAATTGACCGACGGTCCTGAGCCACAGCACTTCCTCGCCAATCTCAAGACCTTTGTGAATAAAATAATAAACGCTAATTAATTTTACCTATAGTACAACGAATGGTGGTCATGTTCTATGTATGCGTCTGCCTGCTTTCGTTTGTGTTAACGTGGAGTTAAAATGGCAAGACGCGTTGAAGCACAGTATGTGGCCATGCATATCAACTCAAAGCTTGTGCGCTATCTTCAAATATTACGTGGTGCACACCTTCGAGATGATGGGATGACGAATCAGATCCTCTTAGGCGAGTTTCCGTCGACGAACTCACGTTGAATGACATCGTACGGGCAACTTAACGTTTGAGTAATTAATGTCATCAGGTTGTGGATTGTTATGCAGACTTTTCATCTTCATCCCCAGTTACTCTGGCTGATGCATTTGGACAAGGATGAAACCGGTTACGGTAAGATGAAGACTGGTAAATAAACACGAAAAACGCTTGCACCATCTCGATTTTGGTTCTCAGCCAGTAAGGAAAATGCATGCATTTTTACAGGTCGTGACTATTTAGTCGTAATGAGTCTCATGTTAACGGATGAATTGTACCTTAAACCAAATCGGTGTGCAAGTCTTTCAATACCGTTACCGTTTCGAATAAATACTCAGTCGTAACTGATTGTATCCTCATTTTTCCTCTATCAACTAGAGTCTTTTATCATAATCTGAAGCTTCAAACTATCCCATTACCATTCTGTTAACATCAGTCTTGATGGTGTGATTCATATAATTGGTCAGACCACTAACCATCCACGGGCTGAAGGGACATAACTAATCTGATGAATGGTTTATACAGATAACAAAAATTTACAAAACTAAAGTTAACAGTTCGACTGTCAGTCTTGCTAACATTACTTGATATGTTTTGGCAAGGAAGAAAACAGCTATGATGGGAGTTTTCATGCAAGTAATAATCATGAAACATTACATCATTGGCAGGTTGATCTATTTGTGAAGTGGTAACCTAAAATGAACTGCTTCCACTCAAACCAACCGAGTACCACCGAAATCAAACTACAACGATTCAAGTCGTCACGTCACCAGCAGGCCTCATAGGCCGGATGATTTAGTGAATTGAATGTTTATACGTGATACAAATAATGTCGATTCGTTCGGGCCACCTCAGCTTCGGACTTGTTTTCCAAGTCCACGAAAGTATGGGCAACTATAAACACAGTTGTAGCTTCACCCTCATCTTTTCTGGGTTGTACACAGAACAGATTGATAAAGAACTAAGTACTATCTGTCCAATCGCAAGCGATGCTTGCAGAACCGCTTGTAAAGTGCAGAGGAGTTTGATTAGTTATGACCCAGTGATGGCCTAGTTTTCGGTCCTCACACACTTATCTAATCTGTTTTATCATGGATAAAATCATTCGGGAAGTGTCAGTTTCAAACATTCTTCAATCTGTCTGACTAGTCTGGTGAGATAATTTACACAGGGTGTGAAATTCTGCGTCGTATCTCTGTTGAGATATCGTACACATACCAGTAATCCCTGTGGCCGCGTTATGCCTATCTGACGTTCAACTCTGTATTTCCTTTTATTCGAACCCCGCAAAAATTAAAGTGGCATTTCGCATGTTTCATCTGAATAATTTGTTAATGAGTCAGTAACAACTTTATCCTGACTTTTATGAAAGTCCTGCAGGAAGTGAGACCACTCTAGTTACCGTTCATACAAACACACTTGACAGTGAATATCATTCAGTAGTTTATTTTGATAGCTTGACCGATAGCATGGGCTGGAGCGATATCGTATAAAAACTTCCCAGGCTCAGTTTGTGCCGAGTGAAGAACGAAAAGAGCTTATCTATGACACTGTAGACTTTATTAAGTTGTTGCATAGAAAATTTTATTTCCTGGCACCGCCATTTTCCGTAATCATAGCTACCAGTTCTACGAAACTTGTCTGTCTCGAAGTGGTATTGGCTGAGCATGAATTATACCAGAAGGAATTTCCAGAGATGGAAAGTACATACATCGTACAGGTAAATGATTCAGCTTACGCAAAAAGACGAAAAGTTGCACAGTCTAGACACTGTTTGTCTTGAGCGCTTCAATGTTCAACCGTTCGGTGTAACACTTGGAATAGTTTTGTAAGTTATCAGCATAGTCAAAGCCAACCTTATGGTCGTGTAAAGTGATCGCCGTACGAGTATTTTCTACCGCTTCAAGATACCTTGCATTTCTCAAGTTAAGTTGGTTGGAAGTCTGACCAATTTATTCGCCAGCTGTTTACTTTATTGATTTGGGTTAACCTGATGTTTGTTCCCCAAAATTGTGATCCAAATCAAATAATTTCAACATAGGCTGTATGATACAACCCACTGAAAAGTTGGTAGACCAATTTCACGAAAAATAAACGGTAATCTGAATTAACATGTACGTCTACTCGACAAGGCGTGAGTTGACGGGAAAAGTCAACTTAAGTTTCACCACCACCTTGCCAGCCTACTTACAAGTTCTAATAGGATTAGAAGCCAGCTCATAAGGTAACATCATTCACTTACGTGTATGTTTGAATGTTCAGAGGAGAGCTGAATATACACTCCAGCCCATCTTCTTAAATGTTTTTTTTTTGCAGCTGGTCGTATGGATGAGCATCGAGTGTTCTTCATGAGAGATTTATGCTATATGGTCACTTGTATACAACATATATAGTTTCTAGAAAACAACTCAATCAAATTTTTTGCGTAGCCTTTCGTGTACTCATAGTCACTGCTGATGGATATTTGGATATTTAAGTTGTTGTTAGCTACACAGCGCCGTCGTCTGTTATCAAGTTTCATCCTCGAAAAACAGTTGATTAACACACTTTACAAGAATTTCAGTCCTTTTTGAACTCATCAATGTTGTACACCCAAACTTTGCACGGGTGCATGGGGAACAGGTATACTGTCCAACACTCCATCTATCATATATAAAACATGATTCCATAAATACTCTTAAACAAGCGATCCCGTTCATTAGTGACTGTGGTCAGGATGTCTGCGCCTGTTTCAAAGGGCCGTAAATGCTTCGTTAACTCTAATAAAACATTTAGAGTTGAAACAGTTTCTGTCGGAGTGAAGTAAATAGGTTGCGTACACTTAGTTGACAACGTTTCTGTGTACACGAGTAGTTTGTAGCAAGCGAACGACTTCTAGCGTTCGAAGAAGCTGCGGGTGTATTATTTGTGTTAATATTGTATCAAGTAAAGAAATTCTGACGTCGCTGTTGGTCCAAGGTGTGTAAGTATTTTAACTCGATCCAGAGTGGTACCAACAGCCACCTCGCTGGCTATAACCCAACCTTTTGTGAATGGATCTTTGTTCATGGTCAGAGACCTGATTCTGGGTAACAAATGGTCATCACACAGTAAGCTTATTGGGAGAACTCTCCGATAACACTATAGAACCTAAATAATAGACATCAAAATTAAGGGGAAATAATGTATGGTGAAACGGATTATCATAGAAATGCTGCGAAAATGAAAACCGATGATCTTTCAGTGTTTAACTTGTAAGCATTCGGAAAGTCGTGGTGGCATTTTTAGCTAGCCAAAATTCAACTGCTACATAGAACATCCCAAGCACTCTTTTTACGTTACTACCGAGTAAGCCGTACAAAGACGAATTGCGTAAACTTTAGCAGAGTGAATTTCTGAAGCCGGTTGCGAACCCGAACATTACTGGATGTAAAACAATCTGGGCTCCAAACTATTCCGAAGGGTTATGTCATGATCACTTTTTGAGGTACTTACCAGATAGAACACTGACAACATTCCTAATTAAGAATGTTATGAACTGAAATACAAGCCAAGATGTTCAGGTCAGTCATTCATATTCACCGAGTGGATAAAATGTTCGTCGTTCAGACTTTAAATGTCTACTCAGAGCTTGAGTGTCAGGTGTTCAATCAATGTGCACCGTCTGTTTCCTAATCCATGCAAAGATTTCGATTCCGTTTGCCTTTTCTAGGCAGTTTTGCTTCACAAGCTATGATATTAGCAGTTTTTGCACGTACCAGCGATCATTCAGTGTACGATCTGTGGAAGAACACTAGGGGTGATATCCAGTTCATGTGCACGAATTCGAGCTTTGAACTTAGAATCCGTTATTTCTTTTCGTAAAAAACTCATACACGAGAAACCTGCTCATCTGCCAACTTACAACTGGCAAACTCAGGTTTCACTGGTACGTTCCACCGATTTGTAGCAATTAATCAGCTTGATACCGGAGTGCTGTTAAACCACAGTGAAGTTCTGTACCTGCATTCCGTGTAGTTTCTGTACTGCAACCTTAAGTCTAAAATCATGGCGTAATTATTAGTCAGACTTGCTGGCTGATCACGGTATTACTCAGAAATCGGCAAATGAAAGTAAAACACCCAAACGTTGCGACGGATAAGAATGACTACATCATTCTGTTCTGCGTTGTCATTAGAAGTTTTTGGTCCCTTGTCTGCCTACGCTGCAGCGTACATACAGTTTATGATGGGCTATTATCGACAGACTGTCCAAGCAGCACTACTTGCAGAAGGGATCGAAATGATTGGCTTCTTTTAGACAACGGTTGGTTTAATTGTCCTCAGGCTTTAGTGAACATCTACTTATGAGATACAGTTGAATCTGGTCACCAACGTGTTGTTTAGTATGACCAGAGGAGACAGCCGAGTTATATGAAATTACAACTCCTCGTACAGCAAACGAATTCAGGATCTCTTCTACTCGCATGCCACAAATAAGTTAGTCAGATTTGGTCCTGATCACTTCAACAGATAACAATTGACCAACGCTCCCAGAATCGAATGAAAGACTCTTGAGAGTTGATTTATATTTCGATAACCGGCCTTTTGTACGTAATGACTAACAAGTGTGACAAAGGCTCAGGAAAGGTGGTCATATGCTAAGAGTGACTAGTGAAGACCATTGTCCATAAATCATAAAGATCATAAAAAAAACATGACGAAAATAACAAGCATTCGTAGAAACTGATAACAGTTGCCAAAAACGCGATAACCAGAATCTCAGATTAACAACCACGTCTTAAAGAAGACTGCTGGTCTCAGAACGATGGAAAAACAACAATGACAAGATACGTAGTAGTTGCTACCACTGTTCCCAGTTCTATTATTTTATAAAAATTAACCTGATGTAGAGAATGGCTATTGTTTTTTTCTATTGAGTTGATGGCAGGATACTGAAAGTTTTTAATTTCTTTGAATTACTGTAGAAAAAGCGCACACCACTCACATTTCTGGTGGTTTGGACAACTTGTGCTTAATATCTACAATACCACTCAAAGTATTCAGTCGGACTATATGAATGCGTACTTTCTGCAAATATACCTAATAGTACTCTCGGAACCATGAACTTCAGGTGATTTACGAACAAACATAAAAGAAAACTCACATAAGCAGATGCATTCTAACAAACAAACCTTAATGAGTTGAACACCGCTCACATTCAGTCACCTCTTTTTGATTCAAGTAAACGTTTCACTTGGCCCCCTTAAAATAAAGCCACCTAATTTGAGTTACACTTTAGTCATAACTGATCAATAATGGATATCTTTTTCACGACAGCATTCTGATAGGTATCTGCGGACTCCACAGTAAGTTTGACGGAATCATCTTATCTAACCGTTCAGATATTTTTGTTAGTGAGTGATGCCTACGTCGGAATTGAAGGAAAACAGTTACTACGTCTTCGAGGTAATCAGGTAAACTGAGCACTACTTGCAAGTGACCACATGTAATATGTGGTTAGTGGCGCAGTGATCAACACGACGGTTGCCTTATGGACTCACAGCGGAAGTTTAACTCCTAGGCTTGGCAGCGATATTCACTGTTGCCGCTAACTACTGACAGTAAAGCCATAATATGGTGCTTCTTTCTGAATTCAGCTGAATAGGACGTTTATGATTATGTGGAAAGTGAGATTAAATGCAACTGCTACTCACATTTGGTCTGAGAATATTACTTCTTCAGATGTGTTAGTTGTCGGGATTAAAATATCCCAATCAGGGGTTTGAGAAGGGATGCAAAAATGAAGTGTGTTTTAGACAATCGGTACTTGTGTCAGTACGGTTGTGTAGATGGTGATAGACGTAGGTAGGAGTACCGTTCGTAATAAGCAGAAAGAATTTAAGCTGATAATGTTAATTATAAGTAGTCTGATCGGTTTTTCACCTCCTTCAGTTTGTTTGTTAACCGAGAGGCGTCGACAACTAGAAAAGTATGTTAAACTCGCTATCGTTACCGTCATTTGAAAGCTCTCTACTTACATTAATTTTTATCACACAGCTGTGGAAACTGTTAAGGCTAGAAAGGAAGATTTGTTGAACCACTAATATGTACAGAATTTGTAATCATACCTAAAATGAAGTTATCAGATGAACTAAATTATATATAGTAGAATCCATCATTCTTATAAAACTATAGCAGCAAGTGCATGGAACGGAAACGGGTCGATTGTATGACCGAAATTTGTACAATTGTGGTCCACATGATTTGATAGTTAGAGTAGCAGATGACTGGAAAATTTCGTTTGTTAGACTGCCATTTCAACCTGACACATAATGTGTCAACCGAAGCAAAAGAAAAGCTAGAATCCACAATTGTGGAATGTTATTTACAATTTTCTCCTGCAGCTCGATTTAATTCACATAGCGTGGCAGCCAGTAATGAGTAGGGTGTCAAATTTCCAAAATGATTCAGCAGTGACCACAGAGTTGGGAGACACATTCCAGTACGAGCATATTCCGGTCGAAAGTAAGTTCTGTCCATGCATCTGTCTGCCAGTTTAATGCCTTATTTTTTCAGAGGTTGTCCTCAATTCTTCATTTTGACCCAAAGAATGTTGGTGTTATACAAAATGTCTAGACGTAGAGTTGATCTGATGAACAACAACAATATCTCCTAACAACGATCAGCAGTGTATTTAGGTCAGCTGTCTGACAACACATTATGAGTTTCATGATCTCTAATGATTTTTCAGTGTGCACATTCAGTTGTCTAACCAATTTCGTTTCGCCTTGGAATAAGACAATACCGAATTTCATACACGGTCAAATATTTGTAACCAACTAGTGGATAAGAACAATTACTACACGTCAAACACAAAGAAGACCTCTCGTACACAATCTAGTTACCTTGGGGATGACAAGCTGATCACGTCTTTCACAGTAACATGATCGCCCGTCTTTCATATCCTACTTAATCAGTATAAGTTGTTCATTTTACAAGACTCATATATTTATCCTATTGTATTAAATATGGCTAGCTAGAAACAAGTGCTGAAGTAATCCGATTATGTCTACGGAAACAGCCTGTCAATATTTTTGAAATTCATAATACGTTAATTCTCGTGGAAACTTCCAAAACTAGTCTTTGCCTGAGTTGTGAAATAAAGAGCAGAAAGTCTTTAGTATTTGACAAAACAAACCAAAGTAAGACTTTATAGAGAGAATACCTTCATCGAAATGGGAACTTGGACATGGGTTCAGTTTTCTTTATGAGTAAATGTTCGTGTCATTCTACTTTTGACACTCGGTTTCGTAAACAGTGTCAAATGGTCATAATGTGAACTACCTCTACAGAGTCGGTGAATGAGATCGATAAAAAGCAAACTTTTCAATGAACAAAACAATTCTCAAAAATTTCTCCTTTTTTACTGTCCTGGTTATGAAAAATTGAGTACAGACCATTGAGTTATTGAGTAAAATGCAAGCAATTGGCAAACTAAATAAACGACAAAAACGATCTCGTTCTGATTAAAGGTGTAAAATAAATAGACTTTAAATCAGTTGTTCTACATTTGCCTCAGATTAAGTCGCATACAACTTTTTATTTACACAGTTGTGCAATGACAAAATTAAGTGCCGGCTGAAGTTAAACCACCACATCGAAGAAGAAATCTGCTGTTATTCCTAATCGAATCCACGATTAGATTTAGGATATGTTGCCTACATGTTTGATAGTACAGGATTATACGTTGGCCGTAGGATTCAGTCAGTCCGAGTTCGTTTACTAAGTTGCTGTTCCTTGCTGACTGGTTGATGCTCAAGCTGCCATACATCAGTTGTTCCATACTACTCTATACAAATCCTGAATAAATTATTGGCAGCGACTTTTAGCAGCATGAAACAGTTGCATGTTGTATTCATTCCTAACGTTTGGTCGGAAAAGCTTAGTTGAGATTGTCAAAATTTATGTCGATTACCTTGATGCAACGCCCGTTACAAGTTCACCAATTACAAAAGAAAAACAAACTACTCATTTCTGAGGGGCATGATTTGACACGGGGTTTCAAGTGTAATAGTAAGCAAACGATTCAGGTTTGAATGGTATATTTGACTATATTACTGAGCACATTCACAACGTTTAGCTCTGCAAGGAAACAGTAGAGTTGACAGTAGTAAAGATAATGTCATTGTGAAAGAAAACTTGATCATTGGGTGAAAAAATGTCAGTCAGATATCCACATTCTAAACTGATGCAGAACGCTTTTGAATCATTGATGACTAAACTCGAAACTACCTTCCACCAACAGTTAAAATACCTAGAATGCCATATGATTCGGTGTATACCATAGGCTAAAGTTCTCTGAAATAATGGTTTTTCCGAGAGTCTGTTTGATATGTGTTTTATGAATGAAAATTAACACCATCGGATCTCAAGAAGAATTGATCTTCAAGAAATCCAGCTCCAAAGAACAAATCTCACCTCTCGCAATATTTTGTAGTTAACTGCAGGATAAGTCAGTTTATGTCAGACTGTCTGAAGGAGCACTGGTGATGCTTTCTACAGTTTGTCCGTGTGAAGTCAGGTTATTCAGCCTACTGATAATCAGAAATAGAGCAAAAAATTAACTCTGTTCAAAGCATGACCTACATCGTACTGTCGCTGTTAATGTGAAATTGCAACTTTACACAAGACCACTAATTGAGGAGACCATCAACGATGAAATATTTAATCGAAAGGCTGCTTTATTGTCTTTAATACTACCAATATTCAGTTAATTTTCAGCATCGTTATCAACCTGTTAAATCCTCGGGATCACGAGGTGAAATTCTATCTGAGGAGTATCTAAACCTATTGACAATCCTTTCCGTGGATAATGTTAATCAGGTTATGTTGGCGAAACGTAGGTCAAGATGTCTTTTAGATTGAGTGACTTTCATTAGCCACGACAGACTTTCGCAAAAATCGTTTTTGAACACACAAAGCGGATGAAACGATTTAACTGAAACCGATTTAGCTGTCAACAGTTTTCGACAACTTAACTTTCGCACTCACGTGGTTAGGAATTTATGAAATTTGCAGAACGTCGTTATAGTATCTATGTGTTACTTCCAATCAACCACGTGAGTCCAAAATTAGTAGTTTGTTGCCTTTGAAGTTTATCGAGGAATCGAAAACTCGTCACGCAGATAGAAAAGATGCTTACGAGACCGGTAAACTATTGCATAAGAGTTTGGCTAGTCACCAGAAGGCTGATGTTTCGAAAGTAAGTTTATTTCTGCCTAGTGAGTTCAAACAATAAAAAAGTCGGATATAACTACCTGTTTAAAATTGATTACCTAAAGAGGAGAATGCGTCTTTATAGGATACTGTCGATAACCTACACTTACTTCGGAATAGCTACCTCACTAACAGCTTTGTTTGGTTCAAATATTTGGTTGCAGAACCATGTCTGCTCAAAACCGACCTGTTATCGTCTGATAAGAACAGTTTTTGGACACAAAGTCATTTTCGGCTACGTACGAAACTCAATCACATTTGTTCTTTTCGTGTTTAGAAACTGTAACTTCACAGTCTGTATTATCAACTTCGTCTTCACAAGATAGTTGAGTATGTACAGTTTGAGATCGGTACTGTCAGAATTTACAACCATGAACTCAGATAACGCTAGATGATAAATTATTTGGGAGTTACTTTAACCGTGAGTGTCAGGCTTGGTGGAGTTGCTTGACTGATATCACTCATACGTTGTGCATACCCGGTGGTCTTCGATCACGCATAAACGGTAAATGTGCAAGATAAAATGGCAATTAAATTGGAGGCTAATTCTCTTGTTATTACCAGAATCAACGGAGTCCGAAGATTGGTACAGGTCCTGCAGGAAACTAGTACCGTGAAATACGGTCATGATTCGCCGGGTATGCAACACTTCTGGAAGACAGCTGCTCTGAAACCTGTTCTCCGCTCCCAATAATTTTGCTCAATAAGCAACTGTAACCGCAACGACAGTCGATTATGTAGAAAATAACCAACAATCACCTACGAAGTAGAAAGTGGCAATGCAATTTTTTATAACCCGTATGGGAGTATATCAGTCAATATAACAGGATTAACTTCAGTTTTAACGTCCATTTTCATTCAGTAAGGCTTACTAATAACAGTAATTGACCCAATGAAAGTCGGTTCTGTTAAACCTAACTTATGAAATTTTCCACATTAAGATTCCAGATTCGTTCGTTTAAGGTTGACCTGAAATTCCTCTACATTTCTTCTGGAGTTTAGTTACATCTTAACTAAATTTTCGACCAAAGCAGCTATTTCTAAAAGTATAACTGTTGAAGTCGTGTTAATGCTGGTGTTCGTCTGCTTGTCATATAAAATAAAATAAATATACTCTCGATCAAAAAGTGCGCAAAACACTCCACAGGGATCAACCCGGAATGATGAGACACAACGCACTTGACGACTACTGCCTTCATTCATTGCGCTTTTTATGGGCTCGCTGAGTGGATATTCATGCAGAATGAACAAAGAAGCTTGTCCATCTCATGAAACCCCTGTTGTTTACTTGACCTTTGAAGAGAGCCCATCATTTCCCCGGCTAACTTTTCTCACCTGCTATTCATTATGACCTTTGAAAGTTTGCCCGACTCGACGCATTTTCGTTGTGCTCGATGGGCTAAACAGGCTAACGCCAAAACTTTCACACTCAGTGTGAAGTTATGTAGAACCTGACAGCGTTTTCGATCACTGCCGATAACAGTAGGTTCATCCATCTTTGACAAAAAGGAGGCAGTGACTCTTGCTTGTATTTTGCTGATGAGCAATGCGATCTATTACTTTGATCGATGTGATCCCAGAGGTATTATGTGGGATTATCGTCAAGCAATCCAGTCGCCCAAGCTAAGCAGTAAACTACTAGAAACGACTTGAACACATTTACACGTCCAGAGCCTTATCACGTTGAATTATCTCTTTAATCATATTAGAAGAAACCAAAAGTGAACACTGCATTTTATGAATTCATTTAGTTCAGACCACTGACAATATAAACGGAAAAATAACTTATTTCTTGTGGTCAACACCACAACGGCTCATACAGTAAATAAACTGCTAGAATCAGAATGCTTATTGTGTTATTGAGCCGTTCGCTGTGAAAGATGCTCATGCGACTGGTTCAACCGCTGCCATGAGAACAAATCACGATCAATCAATCTGCCTTCTAATTTCTAACTGACCTCAAAACATATGGTTTATGTGGGTCACTATACCAGACGCGATGGCAACGTGATGAGTCAGACTGTACGACGAAGGTCACATTAGGAAGTGCGTGAGAAGCAGTGACTAGATGAACATCCGGCTTACGGCAGTGTCCACATAAACAGCGACTAACAGAAAGACGATAACAACAATTTTTTTTAGTAAATCCGGATGAGTGATCTCTCTATGAGTGCATGTCCGTATAAGCATAATAAATTTGGATGAGGGCAAGACATTTCGCACACAATGTAGTGTATACACGAGAGTAGGCGACAGAAAGGCATAATTGTGCTAGACACGGATGCGACCGAACACATACTGTATTCATTTCGCGGCGTAGTCCGAGTGACTGAAGCGCGCACACAGATAAACACGTCGGGGTATCTGTGCTACATGGGCGCGTCAACTCTACGATCCGCCCCCTCGTTAGGCATCCAGCTATCTTCGCTAAACTTTGACCGTACATTTCGCGTTACACCATGCCACGCCTTATTGGTACCCCGTCTACCTTAGCTAATCCGTGAGCTAACGGGTTTGACGAGTGGCACGGAATTAGTCGCACCAATCGAGCCAGTCAGCCTCACACAGCTGTTGGTTCACGAAGCTAAACAGACTGCTGGACAAACTGTACACCGAGCGATAGAGCGAATCACAGAGTTGGCGCGTCCACGCACCACAGACACAACGACGTGTCGATCTAACTGTGCACGTTCCGGTCAATCTGGTCACGCCTCAGAGTGAGTTCAGTGTGTTTGCTCGCATTTCTGGTTAGCTCTGATACGCTTTTCCGCGACATACTTCCGGGTACACGACGCATTTTTTATCTGTGCGGGTTGGACGCTGCAAACCACCACAGGTAGCAATTTTTTTATCACGAACATTCAGTTCGCTGTATACGTACGTTGATACTACGTTAAACGTGGTTGCACCTCCGGATAACGAATTCGTACGGTTTTGAACGGCAATTCATCATGATAGACCCATCCGATGTCCTCGGACGCACTATCCAATGAATTGATGGAAGCAGGGTTTTCAGGTTGAATTGTTTCAATCATTTCAAGCGTCAAGGTAGAGCGATGTATTTGGAGTTATCATTGTTCGTTATTGCCTCAAGGTTTCGACGTTTTACTCTTTTTTACGTTCAAAAGAAGCCAGCGACTCGCGGTCTCAGTTTACCATTTAGAGTCTGAGATATTTTTTGCCTGCCTGCTAACCAATGACTTCATTAGACCATCGTGACGCATTATCGCCTACATTCAAGGCGAATTCACGAACCGATATACCAATGGACCTAATGTCGTACGGAATTCTTGAGGAATAGAGCACTATGGCCTCACTGTCTCTGCAACTAAAGTGACAAGCACAACAGATACCATCAGCGTACAATCTACTTGTGGGAACTGGCAGGTCAACCGGGACACATCACTTTCCTCTTCGTTTAGTATTACGCCCAAAAAATTTCAACCTCATGTTTATCATTTATTCTTGCCTTCTGTGTGTGCATGCTACAGGGTTACATTGTTTGACACGTGAAACAAATAAGTAATGGGTTGTTGTTTAACCGCGAAAATTCGAATACAGTAACATCACAGAAATATCCCTGGGCTTTATTGAAAGTGACGTGCATCACAAAGTATTGATTTCCCTCTGGAATCACACTTAGCATGAGCCGAATGGAAAGTTTGCAAAGTGTCGGTTTTCATTATCTGAATCCTTAGTTGAGGTGCTAGATTTGGATGGGCGTGTTGCAGGTGACACGTGTTTGGTACGTAACATTCCTCAGTCACTTTGTACGCACTCATCGATCATCTGACACACAAGCTAACACGGTTTTTAAGTCACAACAGATAGAAAATCACTTACATTTGATTCCCGCTCTTCCATTATGTTTGAAAAAACAAATGCAACACTACAGTTCCACTCTTGTTAGAGTCTGTATATCCTAGTCACAGCCGAGAGTTGAACTCCGGTACTGTTTCATGAGGCCACCTTGCCACTAACCTCATGTTAAGCACATCTGAGTTGTCGTATACAAAAACTCAGCCACATTCATTAGGACTGACTGAAAACTCTATGGCAATATAAAAGATGCCAATAATGTTGGAATAGTGATCTTTTTACATAATCCATGGGCACCCACTAGTTACACTTTCAAAATCGGGTTAAACTAATTGTGTCTAACAGATCAAAGTTATGTGCCTAGTAGCCATTTCTAAGCATACCAATCTGTTCCGCTTAGTCGCTTTTGTACTCAGACTGACAGCCGTCGGTAACAAATGCATACAGTTTTCATGGGCTTTAATGAACGTTTCTAACTGACTAGTAAACTATGGAATGAAGCATCTGGTACAATGTGGTGATTGGTTACCAGCATTTGTTTGGCAATAGACGAATGCGATTGGCGCTTGCGCTCATGAAGACCTATTCTGTCTATCTGATCAATCTCGTCCTAAACTGTTAATCTATCTTAACTTCAACTCTTCGGGTATTGCTTCCAACATAACACTCTCCGTGACTGAATACCAAATTATCTACACAGCGGAATGTAGGATGCTTAGGTATGTGGCATTATTGTGACAGAGGGCGGGTTGTCGTAATCGTACGGAATTTCGCGGGGTTGAAGACCACTTTCATAACTGTATGGACTGTTGTGAGAGTTATCTTAATCAGGAGGTCACCAATGACTAGCAGATCCATATACACGGCCGGTATCATCAACCCAGTATTTACTGGTGCTCGCTGGGTTTGAAGATAAGGCCTGAATAAGACTATGGTGTAGGTTTGGTCTTCAACAGCTCATACGTAAAAATGCAGGTCTCGTACCTAACGTGTTAGTATTTGGTTCACTACGCATCAGAGTCCTGAAGCCGTAACAGTTTCTTGAAATAAAAAACGCATGCAATATTTACTTTGTGACCTGACATATACTTTGTGTCGATGGCCGTTGAATATCACCTATGAGCTGATGTGCTAATACACTTTCCAAATATTTTACACAGTGCGCTGCATACTTCTGCTTCTAGGAATTCCTTCTTTTTGAACGAAACAAGCGTTTCTGTAGCTGCCGAAAAATTGAGAGTTAAAGGTACACCAGTGATTTTTGAAGCGATCACAAGTTTTTCCACCATAAGCGGTGTATTAACGAGCTGTTAATCCCTCCGTTGAGACTGTTACACCTAGTAGATTCACACCACGTTTATCGATTACCTAATTAAACCATTAAATGTGTGCCAAGTATTTCAGAACACAATCGTAATACTACTGACAACAAAATTGAAGAGCTAACAAACAGCTTTTTGGCCTTGCAAGAAGTATACAATTTTTAACCGTTCACATCACATCGCGTTGATGTGACTGTAATTTGTTCAACACACTCCTTGGCTCGTACGGCGTTTGGCAATCTTACACTAACCGTGTAGTACAGTGTGATTCAGTCATCGAGTAAATGCCAACTTGACATGAGACAATGCGATGAACCGACATAAAATAAATTCCATATTAACGACTCCTACGTGCTAGGCATTAGGTGGATAGCCAAGGAAAATTTGATTCGAACCTATCATAAGTCGAACTTGTGTTCACTTTGTTCGGTTAGCGTACACAGATAGGTCGAGGTCTACAAACAGCCGAGCTCCAGAATATCCCTACCGAAAGCGCTTACAGTAATATAACACTGATGAACGCTGACGCGTGAATGTCACACTGTAGTGGATTATCAGGCCGGAGGTGTGATCATCCAACACTCGTCGGAATACTTCAACGCTGGGGGGAGGTAAGTCCGGCGTGGTCAACCGGATGAGTCATCGCCCGACTGGACTGGACCAACGGTCGAGATATAGCAAGCAAAATGGGATGGACGACCAGATCATGGGCGCGATTATTCCACCAATCAAAGCCCCCAGTGGATAGAGTGTAGACAACACAGGCGACCGGACGAACCATTGCTTGACGAAATCGGACCAACGATCGAAGATTGGCAGACGGAAAACCCCCCGATAGAAGGCGCCGATCACACACAAACTGGGCCGGAGTGCGCAGGGCGTGAGAGCAGAAACCGGGGGGTGTTGTGGACTGGAGTGCTGACTAATATATGCGAGTGAGCACGTGGCATGGCAACTAGCGTGTTGGACAATGTTTTACGTTCGTGACTGAAGAGAGTAAACGAAATGTTAACATCTCGCGACGTATGTCTTCTATCATTACTGGTGAATAAAGGTTCTGCCCTATTGGACGCTTTTTCGCTACATTAGTGCCATGCCCTAAACACAAAGCAATCAAAAGCGAAACAACTGTCGACGGCATTAGGAACACTGCTCACCGGAAGGACAAAAGCTGTCTATGCCATGAACAAACAAACAACGGCAGCAACATCGTATCAAGAAACACGGACCGCACTGATTCAGGAGTTTACAAAGAAAGAAGACCGACAACGGGCAAGGGATCGGTTTTATGGTGCCGGATTTTGTGACACTCAAGACTCCATGATTTACTATCAACACTTATTACGACAGTTGACTTTGGACTTGCCGAAAGCAGATGAGAAAACGAAGGAGGGAGCGGTTTATCCACCGGAGTCGAGGGACAGTGTTCGGATGGCCGAGTGTTGTGGGGTCACGGACATCAAACGGCTTGTTGGAATTGCACAGCGCCAACCCGTACGGATGCAAGTCGGACGGCTGGAAGTGACGGAGCTCGAACAGAAGTTGGAGCAGCTGACGAAGGCAATGTAATGTTTGCAGATGAGAGTGGAACCGAGAAGAACACAAATTAGACGAGCACGTGAACAACCTCGTCGTAATCATTGTTTTGTTTGTAACGGGGTGGGACACTGCACGACAATGTCCTAACAGATGTCTTCATCCTTGAAACATTCTTTTCCCGTCAAAAATTTGAATAAAGAAGACAGTAGGCTGATATTG
>LUCH01000777.1:111351-138314 GCA_013368495.1 Paragonimus heterotremus
GTCTTCATCCTTGTTTTTCGGTGGTAACGGATTATCATGAGGGTGTTCCACGGGTAGAAGTTCTGATTAAGGGAGAACAAAGGAGTGCGATAGTAAATACGGGAGCGGATGCGTCGATTACATGCAGAGTATCAGGATTACCCGTTAGGTCCGGTAATTGGTATGTAGTTACGGTCGGAGGGACGGCGTTAAAAGTGCTGGGAACTCAGAACGTTGAGTTTCAGATAGGTGGTGTCAGGCTACGTCACGCGACCTTAGTGATTGACAATGTGAAAGAGACGATAGTAGGCGCCGATCTGCTATGTCGATTGAAAGCAAGCGTAGACCTGGAGAGGAACGAGTTGCGTGTTGATGATGATGTTGTGAAGTTGCATCGCGGAGAGATCAAGAATCAGTGCCGAATAAGCAGCGTCTCGGTGAAATCTCTGTCAGAATGTCTAATCCCAACCATCAAGCAGTGTGTTAGTGAGTTTGCTGACTTGTTTACTAACAAGGATGACCAATACGGATTCTGTACATGGATGGAACACTCGATAGATTTACAGCCGGATGAGGAGTGCAGACTGGTATACCGGAGAATACCATTCGAGTTGATTCCGGAAGTGGAGAGGCAGTTAAAGGAAACGTTGGAGAAAGGAATAATGTAAAGGACAGCTAGCCCATTTTCGTCAGCGGCCGTGTTGACTGGGAAACCGGACAAAACATACTGATTTTGCATCGACTTCAGACAGCTGAACCGAGTGACGATCAAAGATGTGTTCCCGACACTTCAGATGGAGGAGATTATTGCGCACCTGCATGAAGTTAAGTGATATATGATGTTATATAGATACATATATATATATATACATATATATATATATACATACATATGTGTACATATGTTTGTAGTGGTTCACATGAACAGGGCCCAGCCACCGAAAGTAGTCAAAGTAACCTCTAACGCGTTCACATCTGAAGAAGTTGCATGAACGCTCCATGATGAATAGCAGTTTGTCGCAATTTTACAGGACGATTCCGATAAAAGGTCCAATCCTTATTCCACAATGTCTGTTACTGATTCCCACTAGCATGTATTCAAGTTTTGTCTCATTTGAATGTACAGTAGTGATCGAAATTCACTAAATTCTGCGAACGACTTCGATGACAATTCTAAGCGTAAATCTTCACTGATTGTTTAGTTTGCGGCTACTTTGCTTTCAGTTTACTCACAAGTTAGTCAAGTACCACAGTCAATTAGCTTATTCGAAACTTAGGTAATGATGACTTCAAGACTAGGCATTTCATCTTCAAAATCTTACACACTGCCAGAAGTTTACCAGTTAGATTCTGTCTCTCAATGATACCCGTTCTTCTTACGTTACACGAAGCTTGCTTACACATGTCTTGTCAAAGCTTTGTTTCTGCTTTTTGAAAAGTTAAGCTCATCGTTTACATTCCACCCGGTAGTTGACCTTTGAGTGTTTTGAACATCCAGTAGGTAGCAGCTAAATGAAATGGTGTTCTTTGCACAACTCTAATATAGACACTCACTCAAAACCACAGCCTAAATTACGGAACAAAACTTGCTAAAGTTACATTCAGACAGATTAAAAATTAAGTAATATAACTATAAACTTCCTTTGTAATGTGTTCCTTCTCAAGCTTTGTAAGCGATCTCAAACAAAACGAACCAACACCTCACTTTATGGAAAACAATGGATAGTATGGTTCAATATAATTCAGACAAAGGACTTGCAACTGCCTCTAGCTTACTGTGTGTCCAACAACCATATTCACTGATTACAAAGCACGGCGAGGTAAGAATGTTGAGAATCTACTGGAGCAGAACACTGCAAAAAACCTAATTGCTTTTTCGGGTGAGCAGTCTCACTCGCTGTGAATGAAACATGTTGTTAAAGTCATAAACAACATAAACCAGACAAACAGTTCAATAAAATATTGTACAGGAAAGCATACCGTCAGGTGTTTGCAAAATATTGGAACGGCGCCGCGGTCGGATTGACGCCTCTTATATCCGGTAGGCAAGTGAACATATGCAGAACAAGCATGCAAAAAAATACGGATTATCCTCAGATCCGTTAGAAAAATTGCATCGCATTCAGTCGCCACACAAGGTTTATCTAGGGACTTCATTAACCTAACTGAGAGATGTTGTGGCTGAAAATAACCTGCGCCCGACTGGCAAAATAAGTTAGTGAGTTTGGCCAGGAATAACGCTTATGTCTACGCATGGATAGACACAATCATATGTGTAAGCGTTTCAACAGCAAATGTGTGTAAATGAAACTATGGACGATGTAATCCATTGTCCTAATTTGAAACTGCTTTCCCCTGATCCAGTTCACCAAGAACGAAATAAGACATATCACGAGATGTTAACATTTCGTTTACTGTCTTCAGAGACGAACGTGAAAAGTTAGATTGTATAGGACATGCGGGTAGCAACACTATTGGGAACGGTCATGTAAAGGGCTTCACGTGAAAGAAAGACTGTTATCAATTCAAAGGCCCAAGTCAACATTTTATGCACACTCAGGGCCGGACGGCGAGTTTAATAAGCATCGCGTCGGAAAACGGGGAATATTTTGTATCCCGGTCGCGCAACAACGTTTCAGATGTGCTAACCTACTTTAAAGTGCCTTGCATTGGAGAGGTGGGAGTTTGGTTCACTCGTTCTCTTGCAACTGTCGATATGCTAATATCAAAAGTACGAGGATTGGAGCATAAACTCTGGTCCGGACGAGGATACAAACTACTGATGGGCTCTAACAAGTGCGAAACTCAAGTCTAGTGTTTCCTCTCGAAGTACACTAGCTGAAAAACTTATCTTAGTAATAGAGCTGCAGTCAAATTTGGGTAGTGTACAGACTGAAATAATCTAAACCCCCGAACATCTATTCGTGATTGTCTGTTACATTGACAAGCACATCAATCATCTGGGCATATGTTCGACCACGCTCCTTCGTAGACATTAACCTGTTCCGGTGATGCAGGTGTCATGGCATATGAGAGTGAACTGATAGATTACATGAATGACAGAACGTTTCAGTTGGTCACGAATATGAACGAGGAGAGCAGCATGCATAGTTGTGAATAACAGTCACAATTGAGCCGCATGAAATGCAAAAGTTAGGGCGGATTGTAATCTTTGACTTTAAAAGGTACGGTAAGGAAGATCTCCTTCGTATAGATCGTACATATGGCAATCCTACTCGGTCTTTTCTGGTTATGGATGTCGGCAAACCTTTTAGGATATCAATTTGTGTGTATCATCTTATTGAACCTACCCTCCTATTCTAAGCAATCATCGGTGTATACTTGTCGAGCTCTGTGAACCAGGATTCGCAACAGACCTCGTTTTTAGAGAGGGAGAGCTAAAGAGAAAAACAGTAAATACTGACCACCCCAAGTTTCTTCGCAGTGCACTGGGCGTTGTAGTGAGCTATCCTGCCCTGTAGTAAATAGACCGTTTAGAAAAGATAACATGCCACTTGCTTATTTTTCGTGAAAAAAGGGAGGATTAAGAGGAACGGAATTGGAAGAGTTTTAAAAGTGGAATAATGTGAATATTAGTGACAAAAATCACCAACATACCGCTTCCAGAGGCTAGCACTAGCTATGACACCAGACGATTACGATTCAATCATTCCTAAAAATACACTCGCTGGTTTTGGCCCTGATGGCCTACCCATCGCTTCATAATCAATTTATTTGCAAGACAAATCGAGTAAAACAGCAAACCAAACGGTATCATTCCTAGAAATATGTCTTCCTTCTCCATCGTCAAAATGCTGGAACTTATTGCAGGTGGTTAGTGCACATGCCAATTGTAAATAGACTTTGTTGGAGCTGACCGAGAAACGAAAGGTGACCGGTTTTGTTCTCAGAGTTTGTTGTTTAGTAACCGTTCTTGTAAACAAAACTAGTTTTATTGTACTAAAGCGATGAGAATTTGACACACAAAACACTTCATCTTCAGTTGTTCTGAGATTTTTATTAATAAGTAAATTGTGTAACTTCAAAAAAATTCAAGTATAGGTACACTCCCAACTAGACTACTCATCTCAGGACCGATTACAATTTACCTCAACAACACGTCAGTGTTTGGTGGCGTAAAAACTGTAATATAAAAACTGTATATATATTTATGTCGACGCGCGTCACCATTCTGGAATCAAATGTGATGCTGAGTCACCGAGATGAATCACATTTAATCAGTTCGGTTCAGCTATTGACAGAAAATGACGGAAAGTGTTCTATGCAAACACATAATCAATACGTCTAATGAGAATTATTGGTCAGACGATTACAACATTACAAACTGGTCACCACTCAAGCTCCGCTCCATCGTTCACGTTCGGCCAAAAATTTTTGGTTGGCTTAATGGAGTCATTTCGCCTTTAATTTATTCCCGTTGAAGTTATCCGTCAACTCGGAAGCGTTCAAATTAAGCAATAAACCCAAGTTTAGTCAGTGAATGTTTACATGATTTAATCTCTGACAGGGCAAGAAGTAGCCTCAACATCAGTGGTGGGAAACGTTTATTAACTGGTATGCGTTTTTCTTCTTCTTCTTCTTCTTCTTCTTCACGAATTAGCACATATCAGCCTTTAAACCACAAAGCAGTCTTCACGACCCCTGAATAGAGTGGGCAAAAAGTATGCGACCGGGCTGTCAGAGAAAGTACCAACGGACTGGCGAACAGTTCTTTCGACCGTGTTTACACCAATAAGCATCATGCGCACAAAGGAATCAAATACACAGCCTACGGTTATGTATCGAAATGATTGTTCAGGCATTTATCCACTATAATACGAAGTTTTGATCACCCGGGTTACGTTCTCAGCTTTTGTGCTTCTTTTTTTATCGTAGGTTGATATCAGATAGACTTTTGTTGTTCCTATACAAAGTATCAAACATCTGCCACGATTACAGAGAGCGACAAGGAAGATTTTTCACACTTAGTTGCTCTAGCGAACCACTGTTTGGATTACCGTATTGTTATAGTTTCAAAATCATGGTATGGTGATGATGGGACCAAAAAAGTTGTTTATCATCCAACAGAAGGCCGAAACAACCGGGCGCTTGCAACACACACAGACGTTAAGAAGCCTTCCTCAAGATATTGCAAAGTTTGAGATTCGTTGTTGTTGATGTTTGTGTGCGTAGGAGACAAGCACGGTTTTAACTGGAGTAAGTACTTCACTTTGTTTGAAGCGGCATGAAAGGTAGGACCTACGTGAGTAACTCTAAAGTTCCGGCAAATTTAATGAATCAAGTGTGGTTAAATTGCTTTGATCAGATTTTTCACACACAAAGACGGAGGATCTATCGGGGATTAATTGAATGTTCGAACGTTGCACAAAAACTTGTCTGAGTGACCAAATTTGATCAAGACAGCGCAAACTATGATGAGAAAAGAATGTGGTTAAATGTGCCTTATGTTTTGAGGGTAACAGTACCTAGTCGCCATTTGTATTGATTGGTCAGATGAGCTAGTCACATGACAATTGGTTCCTAATAGTTGATTGCTGGACCTTAACGAAAAGTTAAGTTGAAAGCACAGTCAACGTTCCAGTTCCCAACCCGGTTCGTTACTGATCTTGGAGTGAACTCACTGTTATACAACCAAGTCCCGTGTGGCCGATACTTCAGTTTAAAGTTGGTCTGTCCACATCATGCCATAAGGAGACGAACTGACCGTTTTTGAAAACACAACTGTTTAGGGGTTTCAACAGAGGCAGTAGAGTGTACGAGAGATCATGACATTAGAGGTACAAAGATAATGCCGGGCGACGAACAAGAAGCCGTAAACCCGTCGTTCAGGTAGTGCAAACGTGAAACTGAAACGTCCGGATAAACCCTGAAAAATGTAATATGTTACGGTTACCTTTTAATGCAACAAGTCGTGATTCACAGCTCAACACGGCTGTTGAACCCAGTGTCCTCACAATAACTGCGTGAGGGTCACTGAATAAAACTCAGTGGTTGGGGTATGATGAAATTACCAAATTCATTTAACTGAATACAGTACGGACAGTGCACCGTTGGTTATGGGTAGACAACCATGTTCTCTGAGCACAACATTTGCGTTCTCTTTGCATCACTGGTGAGAAAAATAATGTTATGGACTGATCTATGGTGTGGAGATATTACTGGCATAGGCTTCAGGAAGATGTGTTTGGATAAAGACCTCCCGAATAGCCAGCTACTCAAGGACGCTAAGTTGCACTACCCGACAGCTGAATGTGCGAGTGATTTAAAACGAGTATAGCTAACTTTATGTTCCTAAGCATTAAGTCTCTCCCCGAAAATATACCCAGTTGATGTGCATCAGACCTCTGACGCACGATAGCGTAACCATATCGTAGTTACCCAATCCAGCATTAAGACACGAATAGGGGTTGTATGTGTTTGTACGTATTTCCTTCCTTAGAATTGCTTGTCAAGCAAATTTTGGTTTTTTATTACATGATAAGACTCACTTGTTTGCGGCCGACATGTTGCAGTAAAAACCCACATCCCAGGCTTCAGCAAATCTGATCCAAGTTAAAAACATATTCAGACATTATACTCATTCGGTGATTTGACGATTGTTTTATTTTCCATGTTGGTTTTGCCCACGCCGACTAACATTAAGGTAATAACAGAATTCCACGAGTAAATAGTCATTCGAAATATTAGTTATAAATACATGCTTCAATATTTACTTTCTTTGCTTTCGGTTCTTTCCAACTCAGAGGAGCAGACCTTTTGGCAATAAACGTGGACTGTAGCATTCCGTACGATCTCGCGGATGATGAGGAGACATCACAGTTCTTACTAGATGAACTCACTAGAAGGGGTACGCTGAACTTGTTAATACTATTTCCCGTTTTATGACTTTTTACATGTTCATCTGATTACAGAATGCAACGACTTTATTGAGCACAAATAAGGCGAAAAAACCCATCTTTTTATGCATAAGTATTATTGGGAGATGAATACGCTGGTTTTACTTGCTAATTCAAATCATGATCGTATACTATCAATCACCAATTGGGTAATCGGTTGTCACGCTTTGACGGGATAATTATGAATTATTTGTAGGGATGGGCAGGCTGTCTAACTACGGCTGATCAAACATCCAAGCCAGTTATACAGTACCACTTTTATGTCAGATTAGTCCACTTGAAAAGTTTGTTTCTAGTAAGATACTTTTCAATCTTTCAATATCTATCGATCATCCACCGACTGCCTGAACAGAGGTCACAATGACAAACGAGATGGTTCCAGAAAGAACCCATTGAACCATCGATCAAAGCTGAGCTCACGCAACCATGCTGTCATAGCAGAAGCGGCCGACAATGAACAGGTCACTGGGATGTGGCATGGCTTCTGTAACAATACTCGGATGTCACAAGCATATTGGAAACAGGAATAGAGGATTACAGCTTTTATCATAAACATTTTCTGGCAGTTAGTGAAACTGTTCACAAAAGTGCCACCAAGTGAGTCATAGGACTTATCAGAATGCCCTATCTCGGTGGCTCCAAGTGACCACCTAGTTCATGACCCATGTTAGATGTTTGAATCCTCATCCGAAAAAACACAACAGACTGTCTACTAACCAGCTTTCTCACACAAACTAGGATGGAAGCATAAGAGTTCATCTTCTGAAATCAAAACACAAAACGGTCACAGTACTATGTAGTCAGAACGTTTTCATAGACAGAAAGCGCACTTGTCCGAACGTACCGTACAATTTTGTGACCATGGCCGAATTAGTAACCGGTTTTAAGAACTTACAAATTTTTGTACACCTGCCTATGCCTCAAAAGTCAAATCTGTCAGCATGTCGCATCAGTGTGCTTCAGTGTTCGATACTGACATGACTGCTCGCCCTTAATGTCATTCAATTTTATTTTTAATCATTTGTAATCTATCTTCCCTTAGGTGTGTCAACCGAATAACTCAATTTACTTTTCGATCAATGTATAAACTAAATATATTCCTCCACTTGTTCTTCTCTGAACTTATTAATAAGTGTGGATTATTCGGTGAATGAGCTGGCTGTGAGTTACATGATTCGTTCGATTATAGGTGTTTTGTGCATGCACGTAGATTTGGTGTCAGCTTGTATTGAAGTCATTCGATAGAAATAATCGGCATGGTTCCATAGCTCAGTTGATAGAGCACTTGTGATGTTTTGGCCTTCTGTTTTTGTCACTAGTTCGAATCCAGCTGAAATCAAGGTTTACTAAATCTACCACACTGTTCTTCAGTGTAACTAGAATCATCCATCTTATTTGTTCCGTTCAGGCTCACTTTCACCTGACCATCGGTACGATGGGCATAACCTCTTACGGGGCAACCAAGTTCATTGGTTGTTTTTATGGGCACGGTCCCCTATAGACTTAGTTTTTCTGGAGCTAAAGTCACAAGGGTTGCGAGGGGTGGTAATGCAATGCATCGGTTTTCAAATCAATCCATCCCAATCGGATCCTATTTTGATTAAGCTCACCAAGTGGTTCGGAGGAAATGTCCGTAGTCTATCTCAGTGTCAAGTCGGTTTGAAATAATTTGATGAATAACAAGATGGATAACAAGATGAACGCTTGTTCATAATGTCAGCTACTTCCTGTGCTACTATGATCAACACGATTTGATCAATTATTGGTCTCGGTGGTGAGGCAGCCAGGGGTTAGTGAGGCTGAAATGCCAAGTCACCATACACGGAGTTCAACTTGAATTCCTAAAACGACTGCGTAAAGATGACTAGCATTCTGGAAGATAATAACTGAAATAATTACAGTCCCGTAAAATGTGCCTGACCATAAAAAATTGAAACTTAAATCTGTAACTGATAAAGAGGCTGCTTTGATGAACACATAACTGATTCAATCATGATGTGTTTGTCCGATTTTCTATTGTTGTGGTCAGAAGAACAAATTTTCGTGCAAACTACAATCTTTAAAGGTTGCCCAGCGAAGGCAAGTCGACGCTGCTTACTCCTGAACAGCCCGAACGATAAGATACCAATCTGCTATCTGTAGGCTTTAAACCGTTTGAAGCTTGAAGCTGATTAAAGGACATTCTTCATGAGAGCAGTTGATTTTAACCTAATAAAACGACGGATAATCCGGACAAATTCGAGAGCAAATTAGAAGAGAAATCCTCGCACTTTGCGAAGGACACTGTAGTGGCGAAATAACTGCAAAACTGCTAACACCATGCAGATCTCAAACACCACAACTTAATCGTCCACATTAATTCTACAAACACGAAGTATTACTGAGACATGATTAGGTCAGCCCAACATCAGCTGGCATTGTCAGTGAGGCCAGCAGGGCAGTCAATCACTCTGTGCACCGGACACAATACTTTTGGAATGGTAAACCTGCTGAAGGAAATGAACATCAACAGACGTCATTTGGCGATTATGTATACTAAGTCTGTCTACGAATGCTATTCTGAATAAAACAGTGGAGCTAATTGTCAAACGGACAGCCGAAAAGCAGTTACAAATCGGTTAGTCTTCAACGAAAATGGAACGACCGCTTCTCCGATGTACTTTGAACATCAGCTTGCCGTTTCACGGAGAAGGTTATTTGAAGATAAACATTGTGGCAGAGGGGAGTTCATTCTGTTCTGTTTCTGCAGGCATCTTTATGGCTCACCGAGAGAAGAAGCAACAGACTATCTTCAAAGGGATAATTCCATAACGTCGAGTAGAAGATTATGTATTCCTAATTGAAGTCAATACAGTAAACGTAGAGAGTTTATATTTATTAGTGTCCAATGCATTCAAACGTATAGTTCTCAATCCAACTTGGGACTAGCCGGTCTATAGCCCTTCTAGACATATTTATTATGCCATGGTACGAAAAGACTACAGGGACAATTCGTTGTATGAACTTTAATAGTTTACACCAGTACAATTCGAACGCATTCTGGTTTACAATTTGTTTCCTCATGCCAAGAAAATATGCTCTTCAGAGGCATTCCATAATGAACTACACCATCTGCAACCAAACCTGCAATCGAACTACTATCACCGTGAATAACAAGCCTGAACATGCTGTAGCAAAAGAAATAATTGAGCCTAGGAGGACAGTCAACCGACAGCTAGTCCACAAGAGTGATGATCTGACGAAATAAGTCAGCCAATCACTTCGACTAATCGTCGATCGAACATTCTGTGCGGCTTTATTCAGGATGCTTTGATCATCTAGCCGAGATGGAGCTGTCTGGTAAAAGTGCCTTTACCTCAGTATATCAAGTCCATGAAAGCACCAATTTTAAAATGGGTGCCAGATCACCTGCGTATACAGAAAGGAAGGGTAACTGCAAAACTGAGTACCCAAAAGTGTTCTGACTTAGGTCGAAGGTATGAGGAAACATGCCTGAACAACCAACAAGTGCAAATCAAACAGACAACACATTTGCTTGTTTGCGTCTGGGCAAAGTCGTCTACTTAGCCAACAAACCACGACTATTTCAGTTCGATGTAATTGTTCCTGTTCTTAGGTCGTAACAACTCCTCCGACAACAGCAAGACATGATCAGTGGTCTGCGACTACCATGGTAATTTATCAATTTCATTGCCCGTGTATGTGTATGTTTGATCTTACAATTTTTTCCACTAACTCTGTCTGACTGGTATATAGGCACCAACACTGCATTATGTATCAGACGAGATGAAATCAGGTTTGTTAAGTAATAAGTCGTACAGTCTGTTTCTTTTTCCGGCTGTTTTTTCAATCATAAGTTGTATTCTTCATAATTCTATAGTGTATCCGTTCAGTGAGTGACCGTTATCAATGTTTCCCTTGATCTGATGAAACAAATGTTATACTTGGGCACAGATCTATCATTCTCGACCATAACTTCATGCTGTGTCGAATGCAAACGTTGAAACGTGCGCATAGTCACACCGCATTGATCGAACTCCAGAATAGTTTGTTTTGTTTTTACACTAAGAATGCTCACTGACGGCAGACGTCTTAATCGATTGGAAAACTGTGCGGCCATACATCATTCACTCCATTGACTGCAGGTGTTCTGCCATCATTATGAATGAACTAGTGTTTGCTCATATTTTTCCATGAAAGCTTACAAAAGTTATGAAGGTTATACCTGAGATGGACAAATCAGCATAATAACATTCCGGAGTTAGAATCTTAAACAGAATTTCAGAATAAACAAACAGTATATATATGCTAACCACCCGTCGTACGTGACTGCAACATTCACACACAATTGAACTTCTTAGTTTGTGAATTCCAAAAGTAAAGGATAGACTGAATTTTCCTTCTAGTTACAAACCATCGATATGGCAGAACTTTGGTCTAACCGGGAGAGACACTCCAATCCAAGAGTGTTGAAACGACCTCGTTAAATACTGTGCTATTAACCTCGCGTTGGGCACGACGAACACAGCAAGTCAAAGTGATTTTCCACAGTAGTATGTGAACAATAGTCAAGTTACTCCGTTACATTAACGGAAAACCCAGTAACATCTCAAGACTTTTGAGTCATATGGGAATCGCAGGCTTCACGTAACTTGTTGAGAACGGTTCCCTATCACGGAACTGAAAGTTCTGCCAGAAAATGAAAGCCTTGAGCAACTGATATTAGTATTCTGCTTATAACAATGGAATTCACAAAAACAAATCAGAAACGAGTAAGCAAGGTAAATTGTTCTCAATAGCCCGTGTGATTACACAATTCAAAGCTGGAGTATTTATTGGGAAGGTGGTAGATAAACATGTGGAGTTGTACAGTTATGCATACAAAGTGTGATAGGTTAGATGAGAAACATACCGATCACCCAAGGCCATAGATGCTGCTCACAGGTGAATCCATCACAACCACGACAGGATATCAGCGTATGGTACCGGAAGCCAACGTTTTATTAAGAAAACGTGGTAATACTCCAAAATTCGTCATTCATGGGCTCCCAGCACAGAAGTGAACAATGGTTCAATATTCAGTCAGCTATATATTATCAAGAAATGCTTGGTGATTCAATGCGCTGCGCTTCATACTCTCCAACTACCTCCTATTTACCACACTCCAATAACACAGAAGAACTCAATACATAAAATTAGATACATTCTTGTTTGGTTAACAGCAAATACCGGATACTTCAATTGGAGTTGTAACTTTTTGTGAAGTGCACAACGAAGTTAACTTTTATTTCCCCTCACTGATTGTTAAAACTAAGCTTATTCTTGTAACTTAACAGAGCAGAATCACTGTTGGCTTGTGTGTTTGTTGACCCTAATGCAAAGAAGGCCTAATTATTCAGTGGATGGTGTGAGTATGGTTGTTCTCATCGTTTCCGAACAGACCAGTTAATCCCTACAGTCTATCCCTCAAGAGAAGGGTGATTTTGTGTTATCACGCGATCGAGTTAATTCTCACTTTTAACACACCCACATATTCTCCATCTGTCTAGTTAATTCGCTCTCTTTCACGACGCCCTTCTTTGTCAGGCGTTTGACAGATCGGATATGTCTTCATGGCACTATCTCCATCCTAATTCTTTACAAATTGGGCTGGGTCTCTAGGGTACGATAAACGTTTCTTAATGAAGTATGATTACTCTGCCAGTACAGCGACCTACTATTGTTCCTCTGGTACGTGTTTTTCGTAGAATCTGGTCAACGTGTGTGCGAAACAGTAATTAGGATAACTTACATTTGTTTGAGCCGTCAACATGGATACGAGCTATCGATTAACAACTAGGCGACCTCAAAGCTGTTCCTAATGTAACAAAACAATACCGACCATCGAAATGAACGTATATTGTTAAGTGGCCTACGCTTCCGATGATTCAAGTTACATGGTGAGGTAAGCAACATTAACTACTACAGTCGGTTCGGAATAAAAGTTGGAAGACAAACTATCGACGTTACGTCAGCTGGCGTTGCATGTCACTCAACGACATGGTTCAATAAAGGTTAAGGCTGTGTCTGGCTGCCCACATTTAAGCTCAAGACAGACAACCATTCTTTCGATTCAAAAAACATCAGCCCACTAGAAGAACAACATTACAACCATCGTGATCAATGCTAGTCACCTAAGCGTTATAGAGATAGGACTAGTAACCGTTATCTATTTGAACCATATCCAACTTATCGCGGCGAGAACATAAACGAGTGTTCTCAAACGACGGTGTACTGAGTAGATGAGCCATCGTCGACACATCCTTCCGACCATTTTTTAGGTCTGGCTTAGCTTCTCCTTCGTAAATACAGACTAGCAAACAAATGCTTTCAAACAACCCTATAGAAAACTCGTTAGGACCAGTAAGCCGTTCGCTTCGCTCAAGGATAAAAGTTGGTTGAATCAAGCTCAAGTTCAAGGTATTTTGAGTGTACTTTAGCTTGGGCCACTGAACATAATGCGGGAAATTTCTTACCTTAACAAAACAATCTGTAAACATAATTTACGAATTGTTTTGCACATACTAATGGTTCGCTCTGCAGACAGTGAGTAGGATAGTCATGTTTCGTACGATCACATTAACTCATCGTTCGTTGCTAGGGGTTGAAATACCTATTGCAATCATAAAGTGTGTCCCGCTTGGAAGAGGGTTATGCTTTCAAAGGTGGTATTAAAAGAGAAAATTTAGTGCTCTGCAAAAATTGTCGTGCTTCGTTCCTCAGACCGCATTTTTCTGTCTAGTATTTTTCCTGGTAGACCGGGCACAAAAACTCTAAACTACAGTTTTAAAAAAAGCATTAAGCATTATTATACCCAAAAAGTACTTAGGAAGTGCACTTCCACTTTTGAAGACAGTAACTTATAGAAGGTTAGATGTATAGACATTATGTTGTCAGAACTGTCTGCTTATTCAGATCTCAAAACTCTATGTGAGTTTTCTAGTAAATACAGCTAAATGATATTTTCAAGGAATGAACATTTCTGAGGATGAGGTTCAAAACGTTATGGTGTTACTGTACCACTCAACACCCACTGTCTTGGCCAATGCCGGTTAAGTTTGATTTAGGCCCGAGCCCCTAAAACTCGGTCACATGTTGTGTGTTTATCTGCCTGGCAAAACCAATTGGTTTGTCATACTTGGCTCTGGTGAACAACAACCGATAAATGTAACCTCTGTTTCCACGCAATTCAAAGTCCTTATGGAAAATTGCATGACATACATTGAAGATCACTTCTATAGTTTACTGGAAAAAAATGTGCCGTATAAAACAATAGAGACATCGACTTTAAAAATTCGTGAAAATCTGACATGGGATTGAGAAATATCGATTGTATGTTTAGATTATTTTTTTACTCGTTCAGACCCTACTTCAAGTGATATTTTTTAAAATGTCCTGAAATAACAGCATCATATTGATACAGAAACGAGATGGTGGTACTTTCACCTCCAGTGTCTCATTCTATGAGTCGACGAGCTCATAGCCTGTTTCACTTTTTCCATTCTAATCTTCATTCAATTGTAGGCTATTCTCCTGCAGATGTCGAGGCGGCACGTTTAGCTCCAGAGAACATGATGTTGGTCGACGTTATTGATCAGTACAATAATGGGGAGAACTTAAATAAACTGAATGAACAAGGTGCAGCACCAGTGAGTATCTACTTAAGTTCCTCATATAACAGTTAAAGAAATGTTCATATCCAATATAACCAATTGATATGGTTAACTGAACACATATTTGATTAACATTGTAAAGCATCCTACATGGCCAAATTAGTGCAAACTGGTGACCTGCGGTCAGTCGTAACCACTCATACCAATAATATGTGAAAAATGGACTTAATAAAAAGAGTGGAAAACTCTTGTATCCCCCACTGTAACGGGAGACTGTCAAGTGGTTCTTGCTGTCATTCTGTGCACCCTTACATGACCAATTCTCGACAAGCGTGAAAATCATAAACGATGGAGACTATAAATTCTGTCATTCAAACTGTCAACAATGTTTGTCAATTAGTCATTGCCATTAGCCGATAAACAATAATTGTCATTTTTGTGAAATGCCAGATCAATATTTTTCAGCACCCACTTTTTAATAGACTATGAATATGGAGTCAAAATTACCAAAGAATGCTGGTGACCAATAATCTGTAATGAGAGGAAGATATCTGAAAATGTTATGGTTTTGATTATATTACGTAAAAGAATTTGATTTGAGTTGACTTTAATTACTGGGTTGACATAATGCGAAATGTAACAGGTTTTTATCTGTAGCTCCATTTGGAGTTGCCACTATGCACCACTCCAACTCATGACACAGGTAGAATTTTATAAAACACTAAATAACCAAAAGTAACTTGCAAATGAGCAAAAGTTTTAACTGTTCGTAACTTTTTCTCTTCTAATGAGTTAAATAAAGATTTACGACACCTCACTTATAACGGCGTACACGTTCCCGTTGAATGGTCGTAGGTTAGAGATCGAGTACTGCGACAATCTCTACCATGTACGTTTAAACAAGTTGACAGTAGGTAACCGACATATGACATTGTCTGTCGTAAGGTAACAAACACTATGACGTGGTGAAATCAGAAAGTGTTCCATAATTCTTCTAACGAGTAATGCCCACTTTTCAACGAAATGATTCTAAAAAGGCTGGTGCAATGAGACACTTCAGAGTCACAGCGACCATTATGGATTAAAATTAAAGTCTGGAATTGCTATGCACAAAAGTGTGTCCTAGTGGTAGTAGGACCAACGCTAAACAGTAATTAAATTGATTTTTTCTATTCAGGTTGCCTAAAACTCTCAGTATTTCATGTGTTTCTAATTAACTGGGTCTTAGTTATGTCCCGTCGCTCAGTCACCTCAGTAGATGTTAAAATATCTCGCCCAAACTTCAGACAATGGAACGATTGATGATGGGGTTCTCACAGAACTTTCATAACTTGGGTACGCAGATAAGTGCTACGCAAAACACGGTAGTAGTCAATGTGCCGTTAAACGTTTTCTATGGTCGTCCCTCTTCCAGTCACAACGAACCTCATGACTGGAGCACGGCAATAGTGCTTCAAGTAAAAAAAACTATCAAACGATAGAAGATTACTTCGTCTAATTTGAGGCGGTGTCTACAAATATGACACCACGTTCTATTTGTGATGTCTTCATATGATGAGGACTGCAAAATGCAATCGAAAGTGGTACATTCTAAATCAGTTTCGTGACCTATTCGATAGTCAGCTCTCCTCCAACTAAAAGGAGTTCCTCACAAATAACTGCTAATATCCGGATGGCAAAATGCATCTATATAGAGCCAACAGTGGCTATCGTTCACAACTATTATTATTATTATTATTATTATTACTATTATTATCAGCCACTCGTATCTATTCAAACTGTGATGTATTTGTGCACACGACCTCGTATGAATCACTTGCAACAAAATGTCGTACAGTGGTGATGTGCACCAGTGAACCGTGCAAGTAAAAATGCATCACGTCGGCTTTAATCATTGAAGCTTTTACTCAATCTTAATCATTCTGATATGAGTCATTCAAATTTCGTCTTGTTCTAACTAATGTACCATAATAATACAAGCAGTATTACAGTTAGCAAGCTGTCCGGTGAAGTGGTTGGACCCCACTCTAAAACTGTGCATCATCATGCGGTGTGGCTAAAGTCCAGTCTCTGATGGGTAGTGCTCCGACTGATAGACCATTTCACGGTGAACTTTGATAGAATAGTCTTGTAAAAAAACAGTGGAAAATTATAAATCCCATTTAGTTCAAGCGCGCTTTCCATGGATGTACTCAAACACAAGCCAATACTGAGTTCAATGTGCACACACTTTTATTTGCTCTGGTCATATCACCCAGCATATGCAAATCACATTTAAATGGTTCAACTACTTTCATAGTTTATTTTATTTGTTCACTTCAATTGTCTGACAGTCTTACTTCTCCGTTTTGACTCGCAGATACATGTGGCTGCAGCCTGTGGATATTCCGAAGTAGCCAAGGTGTTGCTCCGGTTAGGCATTGATCCAGACTCACTGGATGCGGACGGATGGACACCGGCACATGTCGCAGTGTTTTGGGGACAAGTGAGTTGCTTATACACTCATCTTCAACTCCAGGTTCAATATGCATCTACCTAGTACAAGTAGAGCCTTGGACAATATGTGACTGATGATGGAGTGTGGTACAGAAGACGGCTTTATTCGCACGGCGAATTTTTTTCATTTCATAAAGTACAGACGGTACCTGACCAAGCTTGTGTTGTCTGATTCTCGATTTCAATTGCACGCCTTCCGTTTTCTTAAACAATTAATCGTGATTACCACTAACTAGCTTCAATGAGTAACACAATACGGAGTTCCGAAGGATGTAGGTCGTTACGTTTGAATACAAAACGAATGCAAATCATCTGGATTGACTTTTATGAGGGTTTGTAGGTAATATCCTTAACGTAGTATGCAGTGAGCTTCTTTGGGGATTAGTGCCGAAAAAGAGAAAGAAACGATCTCTTTTATTTCAAGTAATCATATCTAGTTGAGACTGACCGTTAATCTAATCGATTTTACTCATTCAGTGAGATATGATAACCTTCTGACGAATGGCTCTTATTTTATCGTAAGACTTTACATGTTACAATTACTTTTTTTGACTGTAATAGTAAACAAGATTTAGCGTGACGTCCTCGAATGTAATTATGAGATAGTTGGTTGATTTAAACAACACCCGTTTGAATAGCTGAGAGGTAAAAAGACTAAACAAGTATACAAAGCTGTAGCGCGTCGCATGTTCAGCGGGGACTATTTTTCAGACACAGACCCTAGTAACCGGAAAACACCTTAGAGTATCAAAACTGAGTTGATAAACATATTTTTGATATTTCGCCTCAGATTATATGATATATTGAATCATACACTGAAGTATAGTCGAGGCCTTAATATGAAAGTCAGTCATGCATTTTTTTAACGAGTACAGCTTGATGGGTAGTCTGCTATAAAATTTCACACCAGGATCCCTGATTCTTACTGACAGACCCCCACAGCTCGCCAACATTCGGTTATATTACGTACTGGTGATCTCATAATTCGTCGCATAGTTCTCTGTGTGACACTGAAAAACGATACAGACAGTTAACCGTTCAACACCGCTTTTGCCTGTAAACAACCAAATCCTGTTTAAGGTGTTCGAATGTAAGGAAATTCACCTCTGTTATTCAGGTTGTACTCTGTACTTATTTGAAAGAAGAAAGTGTGCACAACGCTATCCATGAACTAGACCTAAAAGTGTTTTAAAACTGTCCATCAAAGGAAATGAAAATGAATTCACGAGCTACGCCGTGGACTGTTTGGATGGCTTTCTTGCATTTCGATCGTGTCCAAATCTCTAATACACGCGTTCCGTGAGGTAAACCCTCACGCTTTTCATGTGTCCGAAGAAGGGAATCGTCCTTAGTTAACGGATAAAACTACCATATCCACATGTAGTAATCAATCTAAGACAGCTTTCAGTGCAGCATCCAAATCTCGGAGTAAACTTGTCCTCAAAATACGAGATCCTATATCAACCCACTCATGGATATGAAGAATGCTTTCGCTTAAGTCAAGTAACTAACACAGGTATAAATTATCATAGATAAATCATGGACCGAGTCACTTAGTTTGCACTTAACATTAATTCCCTGTCCGTATGTGTCCAGTCTGTAAATAACTTATAAAATCTGTCTTGTCGACATCATCTCTCTATAAATTCGAACAGATTCGACTCACAAAATCAGGAAAACAGCGCAGCAAACAAGACTTGTTTTTTGTGTCTGATAATCAGGTTAATTACAACAAAATAAATATGAAAAATGCAACCGGAGTGAGTGAAAAAATCGGTCAACAAAAGTTACAGATTGCGTGTGTGCCAGCAACTATACAATCATTAATCCAAATCGTGGACTCTGATTGTAGATCAGAGAAGATAAGGTATTTTTACAAACTTTCAGTGCAGAGGTCAGGGTTATGCAGTCAGATCGAGTTTTCAGGTAGAATAACCAACAGAACTGTTATGAAGCAGCCGTGTTTACCACTGCGCCATTGACCTTATACTAGGCACGACCGAATTATCATTGCATGTGAACGCTCAACCGCTTTCGCTTGTGAGTAGTGATCAGGATGCCCAATCGTCTCGATAGGAGACACAGTCATCGTCTGTTAACTCCAGTCGATGACCCTTCGACTAGGATTTCCCTCCAAGCTAAAATCACAGAAATCATTGACTTGTTGAGCGATATCTGATTACTGATGAGGAGTAGGGGGTTTTGGTTTTCATATCGACTGAAAATCATAAGCGAAAGAGGTTGAGTGTTCACATATGATAATTCGGTCGTGCCTAATGTGAGACCACTGGTGCAGTGGTAAACAAGGTTGCCTCATGAACAGCGTGGCCGGAATTCTAGTCCCGGTAGTGAAGAGGATATGCACTACTGACGAGCTCTAATGAGAGCGAAACTCGAGTCTAGTGCTTCTGCTGTTCTAAAGGGGCCGACTGGAAAGGCTATGGGAGTGCGACAGCTACTATCAATTGTGGGTGATGTTCAATCTGTATGAAAACCAAAATCCCCTACTACTCGTCAGAACTGCCAAGATAAAATGAACATACGTTCAATATATTTTGTTTGTTTACGACCTGCATAAGTGCCCTTGTGTCATGCTTGACAGGTTGCAGTTGGGTTTCACACGTGTTAGTTTTCATCCGACTCCTCTTCGGTGAGACTTTCACTTTCTAACCCTAAAAACTAAGAGCAACTGGACTGTCTAGCACAACTCCCTATGAACACTGGGATCTGAGAGGTATATATAATTCCTGAGAGCTAAGAGACATTGCATCAACTGTAACATAGTCAGAAGCCTGACAGGTATTCGGACACCGTACACATGACGTCCTGTTAAACTTCGACGTAGATGACTCGCATTGTATGTCAGTATCAAATGAATCTGTTAGTTAATGTGTTCGCTCACAGTAAGGAACGCTGGAATGAAGGTGCGGGGTAAAATGAGGTTAGTCTTATGCTAACTAAATCAAGCTACTAAATACTGTGTAATCAGCTAATTTAGATGTGGATTATATGTTAATTTGGCAGGTGGAGGTCCTGGAGCTATTGATCGCTCACGGGGCGGACCTGAACCTGACGACACCTGACGGACAGACGGCCTTCAGTAAGTTGTACTGGTGCATTCCATTCGAAGAATTAATCGCAGTGTCAAAAATTATTAATGTGACAAGTCTGGTAATTTTGATTAAACTTTCGTGAAAACCTGAGATTCGGCTGGATTCGAACCAGCGACACAAATCGCATATCCGCGTACATCCACATACTAGTCTAAACTTGACCTCGTGCCGAATTTTCAAATCATATCAATTATCAGTACATGGATTTCAAACCACATCAGCATTGGTAGATTCTAGTGTAAACTGTTCGACTAAGTTCAAGGTGGTGCCCTAGTTTACTAGCCATTTGATGTATACCACAGTGTGTAATGGGTTGACTGGGTAATCGTCTGACTGTAACATTTCGAGACCCTTTGCGTGGCCTCGTAGTTTAGCCGACAGATCAATGATGCGTACAGGCATGCGGGTCCTGTCGCTGGCTCAAATCCAGTCGAAGACCAGAATGTTCACTATTGGATCTCGTCTAAAACACGACTATCGTTTATCAAAGTAATCTCGATGACTTGGTGACGCTAAACAAAATATATAAACATAAACAACCAGTGAAGCCTACCATGTCGTCTGAAGTCATGGGGAGCGTGTTCCAATTTTCGTCGCGAACAGGTGTACTGCAGCGCTAACAGTTCCAGTTGAGTATTACTTGTTCCGTTTGCATCCGAACGATTAGGATTTTGTGTTCCATTTCCTACCTCATCTGCTAAAGAGGAAAAATATGGGAACACGTTTCGTAAGCGAAGATGCACTTTGTACCATACGGTCTAAACTATCAGGAAAGTGGAAGACAGAATTTATGTAACTCAAACACGAGTAAACCGTAAATGTTGTTGATGAACCTTATCAAACGTTCTGCTGGAACACCAAGTTGGATCATTGAGGGAAAATCTTATAAAATAACTGGGGTGGAAACAGATAAATCAGTCAAACACCAGAAGTACCTGTTCCAAAAGTATGAGATAACCATTCGATGACAGTGCAAAAGTGACTAAGTTATCCGACGTAATAACTACAGTTATCACTACATCCATTGTAATATCACTTAGTCGCATTAATAAAACTAACTGAGTCAATGGCTTAACCTGTGTACTGTATGTTTTTGGTTGCATGCTACTGCTATTAAGACACGCCTATGTCACAGTCATCCGTACAACTGTTGGCTACCGCGTTCGGAAATGTGCTGAGCAGCCCGTACACCAAAACGCTTTTGGACGATTTGAGCACCTGTCAAATGTATATGTCTAAGTAAGCAAGGCTTCCTTCTATTGCTGTGAACTGAGCGAAATATCACGGTGTTTCAAACCATTTCCGAACGCTGCATACACACCGTACGTACCCTAGAGGGTAAACCCCACGCCTCCCTCTATCATACACTACCAGTTTAGTTTATATCTAAAGACTGGTGATTTGGCAATTGCACGTTTTTGAAATCGAAAGCAGATGACACTTTAGTTATACTCGATAGCTTACATTATAAGATATAGTCACAAATCAGTAAATAAGTCGTTGCTGCAATAGATAAACCTGTGTGCCACTTTTAAATATTTTTTCAGTGCGGATTATGACATTGCAACACATTTTTCCGAAAGTGGTTAGGTCAGCATTGCAAAACAGTTTCACTCGCGTTGATGTACATTCCGAATTGTAACGCTGCGTACATTCACTGCAGCCCTTGACGAATCCGCGTACATGCACACATTCACCGTTTAATACTCATTTAAGAACGTTTAGTTTAGGTGCAGTTTTTCCTTTCTTGTAGGTTTGTGCGAATCCGATGAGCTTCATGAGCGAGTTGTAGAAATTTGGAATCAACGCGAACAGTTAAAATCGCTCGTTCGAGCTGATCGTACCTATTCTGCTTCGAAACCACTGCAGCGAAAAAGAAGGCAAGTAAAAAACCTACCTACCATCAATATCGGTCATTACAGTTACATTAGTGTTAATTGTATTATAAAAAATCTGTTTTAGACAAAATAATAGTCCACTTTAAAGACGACGAACGTCAGTAAGCAAAAACAGGAGCAAAAGCAACCAATAGATGTAATTCCACAATCTTATAGATAGCAATGATTGTCAGAATGTGTAAGTATTGCACCGACATCGGCATCACATACGGTGCGACAGCTTGGTTAGAAACTGGGTTAACTGTGAATTCACTTTCGTTTGGCTGTGAAATGGCCCTACGACAACCGATCTTGCTACACAAACTTACACGATAAAAGCATGCTCAACTGCCTTCTCAAAGCCACACAACAATCAGAGAGTACTAACAACCAACCTGACTTTACCCAACTAGACTGATTGCGGACCAGATTTGATCTGTTGTGTCATGTCAATTGTGGCTTCGTAATCCTCGAAAAGGAAGAACCTGGCGCACTGAATCTGGAATGCAAAGCGTCAATGATATAACGTTTTTATCATAACAAAGCAAATCATCTGAGGTTGTTGTGCTATGCTGTAAGGGTTCTTTGACATGGCTGTATGCAAAAATCACTCTACTCCCGCTCAACTTCAGACTAATAAGTGATTAGGAACTTGAATAGTTACAACTGATATTTGGTATACGATCGATCGAATCTTCAACATTCCAGATTACGCTCAGCGAATGTGAAGTAACTAGATTCTCGCTAATCGATGTACGGACAATGATTGGAGTTGTCGCCACTATGTTCGTTTTGATTGCATCCTTACCAATTCATGTCAAGCTTGATTGTGCCACCTCATTGGACGGCTCCCACATGAATTCCTCAGAACATCACTCAGAACACTGGATGACACAATATTTGTCCTGTTAGCATCAGATGAGGATGACTTATTACAAAAAACAATCAGAGCACACAACAGCACTGAAACGTGATGTTGACCTTACAACCATGGTGGATCAAGCATTTCTTCGGCTTCCATATTCCAAAGTCATACTGTAGATTTTCATGTGTGTCTATCAGTTACTTGTTAAGAATTCTACACCTCTCCCTGTCGTTCTCAGTTCACCATTGTTTACTCAGCTTTTATTCATAATTGACGGTAGTAATCATGAATAATGCCACCTCATTAGCACCAGCCAATGTCTGCCAGTAGTGACAAACTCCGGGCCTTTTGGTTGCTATACTCAGCAGACAAACAAGATGAATATAAAGTTATTATAATCAGCCACCTACTTTGTTTGATTTGTGATAAAAGTTAATGGACTGTATGATCGCTAACACAGTGACGGCCGAATTCGATTAAGTTTATACTGATCAGTCTGTGAAATTCGTCTATGCAAAGCGCATTAAAACTTGATTCTCAGCATTCCGCATAATGTTTGGCATATGGATCGTTTAAATTCATTTAGAAAGTAGTTTGTCAAACAAGATGCAGGGGGCAGTTTTAATTCCAAACTTTCAGCACACAATAGGTGCCAGATACTCAAAAATATATACATACAAATTTTGTCACACAGATACCAAAGCAACTTATGATGTCGACCTTTGCGTGTGCAGTCTTCAGGTTTTCTCGAGATGAAGTTTTTTACAACAATACTGGGGATTTCTTTTACACAGGGAAAGGTAGTGTTATATGGTGACAGGTATCCACTTGAGTGATTTTTATACGAGTAAGCCAATGAAGCCCACATCAGCTAGTTGACTCAGTCCCCAGTTGACCACGCGATTGGTCTAAATCGAAAGAAAGAACTAGACCGGAGTTTCTCCCTTGCTGAGTCCCATCACTGGTGAATACCCTTAGCCTAACCTAGAACTGACCTACTGTAAATGTGTATCTAAGGCCAGTATGTGATCATTTACAAGCTGATTTTACATTAACATTCAGCCACCATCGATTGTGATTAACGATCAGGATGTTGTGAGTTTCAGAAACGCACAACTGTTTCTGTTAATTTTGTGAATGTCAAAACCCTATCTGACAATGTAAAGAAATCGTGTGTCACTAAAACCACTGAACAAATTTCCTTCAATTGCGAACAGTCTGATATGGGAAAAGTCCGCATTAATAGGAAAACCTATTAATATATGTCAATTATATTCGATTTGAACTAACTTAATGAATATCGACCACGTCAAAGTTTGTTGTAAATTGATACAGAACGGAAAAAAGCACAGTAACACACTTCGTAATTTAGTTTTTCCTAATTGCATTTATGTCATGATTAACACGCTCAAAGACGTATTAACAAGTTTAACAAGTAGACATATCGACTGAACTATCGGAATGAATATTCATCCAATCGGTGACGTAACTGTCTTTGGGTGATGTACTAGTGGACGATAGACAGTAGCAATAGCCGAGTTTCCTGTCTGACGTTTGCAAAAGACAAGCTTCCGAAAGTCCCCTATTCGGAAGTCCTTGCAATTTTACAATATAATAGAATGACAGTCACAGATAACATTCAGAGGGGAGTGTATGAAATAATAATCTCCAATGTTGCAATAAGCTATGTTGGTGATCTTTCAGTGATTAACCTGCGAACGTTGTGAAAATTGTGGTAACCTGTTCTAGAGAATTCATCATAAACACAATAATGAACTTGGTTAACACCTCTTCTATTTTTGATGAATGAGCTGTAGGATCGTAAACAGTGTGACCCGCGCGAAGTTTAGTTTGTAAGCACCGCTTACGAATCGAGGCTTTGTCGAATGTAGAATGGATAGCACTCATGAGTTTATTTCATGGCTCCACTTGAGCAAGTCCCGAAATTTTCACCTGAATGAACACGGGTCAACTTTAAATGAGACTCTTAATCCAGCATACTATTCCGAAATGTGCTGATTACAGCATCGATTCAATGGAAGGGTCTCACGTCAGATTCAGAGGCAACATACTGTGATGGACTATCAAATCGGAGGTGCGAGCATTCCAACTTTCAGCGGACTTCCGATTGATAAAACGGGAGCGCGCGCTTGACATGGCAACTGGCGTGTTGGACAATATTGTGCTTTGCTGGACGCCTTTTCGCTACATTAGTGCCGTGCGCTGAACACAACGCAATGAAGCTGCCATGGCCAAACCAATTTGGGGATGGAGACGTGGAAGAACGGCTATCGGAATTTGACGACATCGCAGCGAGCAACGGATTGAAAAGCGAAACACAACCTCTGACGGCATTAGGAACACTGCTCACCGGACGGACGATAGCTGTCTATGACTTGAGCAAACGAACAAAGGCCGCAACATTGTATCAGGAACAAGACCGACAACGGGCTATGGATCGGTTTTATGGTGCCGGATTTTGCGACACTCCAGACACCATGGTTTACTATCAACACTCATTACGATAGTTGACTTTGGACTTGCCGAAAGCAGATGAGAAAACGAAGGATAGATTGGTGAGGGAATGCTTTATCTAGCGGTTTATCCACCGGAGTCGCAGGACAGTGTTCGGATGACCGAGTGTTGTGGGATCACGGACATCGAACGGCTTGTTGGAATTGCATAGCGCCAACCCGTACGGACACAAGTCGGACGGCTGGAAGTCACGGAGCTCGAACAGAAGTTGGAGCAGCTGACGAAGGCAATGGAATGTTTGAAGATGAGAGTGGAACCAAGAAGAACACAAATTAGACGAGCACGTGAACGACCTCGTCGTGATCATTGTGTTGTTTATAATGGGGTGGGACACTTTTCACGACAATGTCCTAACAGATGTATTCATCCTTGTTTCTCGGTGGTAACGGATTATCATGAGGATGTTCCACAGGCAAAACCTCTGATTGAGGGAAAACAAAGGAGTGCGACAGTAGATACGGGGGCGGATGCGTCGATTACATGCAGAGTATCAGGATTACCCGTCAGGTCCGGTAATTGACATGTAGTTACGGTCGGAGGAACGGCGTTAATAGCACTGGGGACTCAGAACGTTAAAATCCAGAGAGATGGTGCAACGCTACGTCAAACAACGTTAGTAGTCGACAATATGAAAGAGGCAACCTGCTACGTCGGATGGAGGCAAACGTAGACCTGGAGAGGAACGAGTTGTGCGTTGATGGTGATGTTGTGAAGTTGCATCGCGGAGAGATCAAGAATCAGTGCCGAATAAGCAGCGTCTCGGTGAAATCTCTGTCAGAGTGTCCGATCCCAACCATCAAGCAGTGTGTTAGTGAGTTTGCTGACTTGTTTACTAACAAGGATGACCAATACGGATTCTGTACATGAATGGGACAATCGATAGATTTACAGCCGGGTGGGAGGTGCAGACCAGTATACCGGCGAATACCATTCGAGTTGATTCTGGAAGTGAAGAAGCAGTTAAAGGAGATGTTGGAGAAAGGAATAAATCAAAGGACAGCTAGCCCATCTTCGTCACCGGTCGTGTTGACTGGGAAACTGTACGGAACCTAATGATTTTGCGTCAACTTCAGAGAGCTGAACCGAGTGACAATCGAAGACGCGTTCCCCACGCTCAAAATGGAAATATTTGCTAACCTGCACGAAACTAAAATAACATCTCTCACAGACTTGCACTCTGGTTATTGGTAACTACCAATAGCACGGAGGGACAGAGCAAAGACTGCGTTTTGTGTGAACGGACAGCAGTACGAGTTGCTTAGGATGCCGTTTGGTCTGTGCAATGCTCCAGCAACCTTCAGACGTCTCTTGCTTCGCATTCTGGAGGGTCAAGAGGGAGTAACTGCATACGGAGATGACATCGTTGTATTCTCCAAGTCAGTGTCGGAACACGTGGACAGACTTCGAGAAGTGTTGCAACGAATCGATGCCGCCGGCCTAAAACTGAATAGTAAGAAGTGCCAAATAGGCCGCAGTTCAATCGTCTGCTCGGGACGAACGGTTGGCAATGGAAAAATCCAACCACTGCC